>SSNR01000383.1:477782-510954 GCA_006937965.1 Callopanchax toddi
AGAGAGAGAGAGAGAGAGAGAGAGAGAGAGAGAGAGAGAAAGAGAAAGAGAGAGAGACCCACAGTGTGTCCAGCTCTGCTGCTCAGGTGTTCAGCAGCGACCAGCAGAGCGTTCAGCGTGGCCCCCCCACTGCCTAGTGGCTCCTGGCGATCTTGAACAGTCAAAAGTAACGCACCCTGGGGGAGAACGCCACGCTGCTGCCGCAACTCCAGCTCTGACACACACAAACACACAAAAACAAACTGAACTACTTTGTGTTTATTTGACTCTGATCACAAAGTTCAAAATCTGATTAAACAAAAGGCTAAAAAACAGCATCCAATGGTTTTTTGGGGGGAAACAATTTGTATCACAGAGACTCCGTCTGTTCTGTTGGTCTTTAAATAAAAACAACAGATAGAACTCTGTTTGACAGGTACCAGGACTCCAGCTCCAACAAGGTCCTCTTTCAGGGACATGTTGGATCTCATCTTGTTTATTAAAGTATTTCAGATCATGTTCAACTGCAGCAGATTTTTTAGGGCTTGACTCTAAATTAGATCTCATACCCTTCTGGGACTCTGAGAATCTTGTTTTATATTATTAATGGATTCACTCATAAACATAAAACCACAAACAAAACTCATCAGAATGACTTGAGTGAGAAGGAGCAAGAAGAATCTTCTCCAGCAGAGTTAGTAACTCATCTACAGGAGTTTATTAAACCAGTTTAAAGAGTTGAGTTTTGAGCTGCTTTTTAAAAGTGACCAATGAGTTCACTGATCTTAGGCTCAGGGGGAGAGAGTTCCAGAGTGGGGGTCACCACAGCAGATGCTCTGTCTCCGTTAGCCCAGTACGCTGCAACCAGTAGGTTTTGATCACTGGACCTGCAGGGACCTGCTGGGGTGGAAGGATGTAGATGTAGACCCACACTCCATTTCTACACTCTGGCAGAGCCCGACTAGTGTTCTTCCACTAAGTACCAAGTTCTACCACTAAGTTCTACCACTGTTCTTCTAAGAAGGGTGACAGTAGCTCAGTAGGTAGCTATGTCAGCAATAATTCAGTTTCATTTATTTAAATGTCTCTGCTCATCAGCGACACCTTCAGATGAATTGGGGGATCTGCACTGTGCAAAACAGTAAAATCAAAGATCGTAAAGACGATAGATGATCCTCACCTCTCTGAAAACAGTAAACTGTGTCTTTATGTTGGCAGGTGAGGACGACCACCGTCCAGGGAAACCCACTGCCGTCCGACATGTCCCCGCGGCTTAAACAGCTCGTAATATCCCGAATCTCACCGGAGGATACAACCCAAGTCTTCGGCTGCGCCTGAGGGCTGATTAACCGGTTTAACCACCACTAACTAGCTTAACTTGTTACCCGGAGGCTACGGCGGACTAAACTAAACTTTTAGCATAGAACTTGTTTTAATTAAACATAGTTTGTTGCAGAAAATTTTAAAAGGTATACATTTAGAAAAGAGAATCGTCTTTGCTCTTCGTCCTGTCTGATCACAAGCATTAAAAACGCTTTTGTCGACATCAGAAAAAGGTTTTATCTATTTTGTTTCCAAAATGGTGTTTTGATGGAGCGGGCTTCCGTAGTGAGGCGTTTGATTTCGAACTCTAGAGATCCCGCTGAGGCGGTGACAAAACTGACATAGCTCACACACGAGTCAGTAAGTAAATATAACAAGATCGCGAAGATGAAACGTAAAAAAGTAAACAGTAGTGTCATTTTACTCCCAAAATTGGCCATTCACAGCCGGAAATTACTTTGAGCCATTATCCGGGACTTCAGGGTGAAACATAGCGATCTAAAATGGGATGTTTCTGTCAGAAGTCTACATATCGTTTTAGTTAGCATTTAACCACCAGGCGTCACTTAAAGTTACTCTCCTCTTGAGTCATCAGAGGACAAAAATGTCCCCCTGCTCATCAGTTTTGGGTAATGAACAAAAAATGAATACAGAAATGAGTTTCCTCTGCAGGGTGGCTGAGCTCATAGGGGAAGGAGCTCAGACTTCAGGAACCTTTTCAGGAAACAGGCCGTTTTTTCGTGATTAGACAGATAGGAACTAGGGACCACGGCCCACAGTTCCTATAACCTTTTTAGCTCCTACTCTGAGGCAGGGTCTTTCTGTGGTTCCAGGAACTCATATGACGTGTTTGGTGAACCCGTATAAGCTACGCCCCTTGTAAGTTTTTTATTAGACTATAAATTAAGTTTTCTTATTTAATAACAATGCTTTGAAGGCAAAAACCACATAAAAATTAATAATGCAGAACTCCATTCTTAGAACTTTTCTGTCTGAAAGAAACCACTGCTCCTCCACACAGAGAGGGCCCAGCTGAGGTGGCTCATCTGGTCAGGATGTTGAAGTAAAATAAAAATGTCTGAAAACTGTTTGGAGTCTGTGGTTAGTGAGAAAACTAATCACAAAAAGAGCCACCTTCCCAGGAGACGGGTCAGAACTCTGAGAAATAAGCTCCATCTCAGAATCTACAGGCTTGTTAACAGGTTAAAGGTCATGGCTGCTCAACACCATACTAACACCTAAAAGTAACGTGAGCTGCTCTCTGTTTCTGTAACAGATTAAAGTGTTTAAATATAAAAAATGAGGTAATATTTATCAAGATTCCAGGACTGGGTTTTCTGCTGAGTTTTATTAGAAAAACAAACAAGGCACAAATCATTGAAATATTCTTCTGAAGAATAAAACCAGATTGAATGAGCTATACAAAGAATCCAGTAGCAATTATATACAGATGTACATCAAGACGTTCACAAATCAGAGAGATGCTTAGTCTTCACCCTCCTCATCCTCAGCAGGCAGGGGTCTGGACCTGGAACCCAGAAACAGAGCAGCTCAGTTTAATCCAAACCAGCTTCAACAGCAATGCTGTGACCATGAGGAGCCTCCTGAAGTTTCACAGTAAATCCTAAAGTTCAGTCATTTTAAATCAGAGGGAAGTGAATGAATAAATCATTTAGTTTAACAAAGCTGCTCTGATGAGAAGCAAAATATCTCAAGGAACCAAAGAAGTCCAGTTGCCTTAATTTAAACCCATTCAGATTACATGACCTGGTCCACTGAGAACCTTCACCAGCATTTGTGTTGAAGGATTGTATAGAAAAGAAAATAATACGTTTGTAAAACAATCCCCAATTTTCTGAGATGGGATGTAAATTGATCAAACGCTGACTGAATAAGGCTTAATGGAGTCATTTATTTAGGATTTTTGATAACAAAACCAAAATAATAAAAAAGTGTAAATTTAAACAAACCCAGAGAAAGAAATCTAGTCTTCAATTTTAAATTAGAACAATCTGAAAATCAAACCACAGGATTTCTAACCACTAATTGAAAAACATGAAAAGTCACAGGTCAACCAGAGAGAGTCCGTCTCAGACCAGACCGACAGCCTGCAGCAAAGCAACAGACCCAGATCCCTCAGGTCCAGGTTTAGGACAACCAGTCATTCAGTTGTAAGAAATTAGATTCATTGTACAATAATAATTAGTTGGATTGCCCTGCTATAAAGGAAGCAGCTGATTCCCTCATTCTGAGCAGCACAGTACGAGGGCGGCAGTGGGACCCTAACCCTAATCAGGCTGATAAAAGGATGGACAGCTGAACATTTACTGGTAATGAAGAAAACATTGAACATTTAACTACTGACCTGTGAATTATTCATGAAAAAAGGTTAGTCAAAAATACAAATAAAAACATACTTCCTGCTGGCCTTTGACATCCCGCTGCCTCCAGCCTCCTCATCATCCTCCACCTCCTGGGGCCTTTGGTTCTCCTTCTCCGGTTTCCTGGGGGGCCCGCCGAAGAAGTCCCCGATGCCTTTCTGCCAGGTCGGCGTGGGACGGGGGCACACTGGGTTCCCACCGGCGTACTTGCTTTTTGCTGTGAATCACAACATTCAGTCACAAACAGAGTGTGTGTTGCTGTGTCCGTGTGGTTGAACTGAGACAGACCAGGAGTGGACGAAGATCCGCCAGAAGAGGAAGCGTTGGCCGAGCCAGAACCTAGAGATTTCCTGGGTGCAGAAGCTGCAACAGCTGCAAAACAGGACCAAAAAGTCTAATTCAAGCACTTGATTCACTACAAAAATCAACCTAAAACAACCACGTTACATCCTCGTCTCATAAAAGGTCATGTTTTAGTGGTAAAACCAGATTTAGTTGAAATGTCAAACTGATCCTGGTTCTGAGGACTGACACTGATCCCCATAATCACACTTACATACATTCATAACTACATCCAATCTCCTTTATGACACATTTTTCAGATCCTGATCTGCAAATGTCACTTTATCCCATTTATTATTATTTTATTTGTTCCTATATGCTCAAGTGTATTTTGTACTACCTCCTGAGGCCTCATGTTTGTAAATAAAAACATGTTCTCTGACAATTTCCCTGCTAAAATTAAGTTTGAAAAAAGAAAAAAAATGTGCAGCTCTAACTCACTGATAAAAGTTTGGGCATCTTCTAATTGATCTCAAACAACTACAGTTACCAGAATGTTTTCTCCAAGAACAATAAATAACAGCAACAATTTTATCTGGCTTTAAAATATTTTATTTAATGTTAAACCAGTGCAGTTTTATGCTTTTATTCATAACCATCCGATTTTATATTAACTTGCTCTTCCTATGCTGACACATCTCTTTGCATTACATGTCACCGCCATGGTGAGTTCATGGACTGAGATTCAGCCAATCTTGCCAAATGTGGGTCAATTCAGCTGATTTTAGGTGCACCCAGGTCCAAGCACTTCCATCATTCCACGACATATTTATAAAATGACATCTTTACAGATTGAACATTATTCAAAAGGTGAGTTTTAAAGATTGTCCAGTCCAGCACATGAACAAACCATATAAACATGAAATGATTGTTTCAGTTCCTTGTCTCATAAAAAGAAAGAAAAAAAAAACGTGATTTAAATCGATTTCTGCTAAAGTTTGAATTAGACAGGATTATATATGGATGCGATTCATTTTAAAAAAGGTTGTTTAAAGCAGCTGTAGACCCCTGAAGCTGCAGGAGACTACCTCCAAAAAACACCAGATATTTGTCACCAGTTTAGAGCGAACGAAAATCCACAGATCTGCCGAAATGAGCAAAAACGTACATGACTTATGACATCACAGTTCTTTACATATTTTCTTTCGTTTACGTTAAGAACAGATAAAATGACGTCTTTTATTCAAGGAGTTTGGTGCCTCCCTCGCACAAAGACGCACTGTGACGCTCAAAACTGGCGCCAGTTTCACTGAAATACTTCACTCAACGCAGGAATCTTTTGGAAATTTGACAGTATACCAGACTACCCCAAACTACCGTAAGTCGATTGTTAAAATGACTTTGGTGTTTTAAAAACGTAGTTGAGCGGAACTTAGAAGATCTAGAGACCGAGTTGGCGGGAGGGTTTTTAGGCCAGCTGTGGATTTACCACTTTAATAAATTTTACACTGAACACATATAGTCAAGACTTAAATGTGTTACTTAATAATAATAATATAATAATTTGAAAACACAGAATTACGCCCCTTTATCGACTTTATTCCACTGAGTCATCCCGCCCGCCAAACCAGCAGTTTTTACATAAACTAACTATTGGAGGTCAATTTCAAATCATCCAGCTAAATATTGTTAGCATACCTTTTCTGTACGATGCTGGGACGCTATCGGCTTTAGTCCTCACCATACTGACAGCAGTAAGTGCTGCTAAACAACGTTACAGGTAGCAACTAGGAGCGAAGTGACTCCAGCAAACTCCCGCCGTGGTTTAAAACCATTAGCGGATGGGGCGGGAGACTTCTTCTCTTCCGTTATTAAAGCAGCATCAAATCACGTTAGAGTCCTCCGCCCCCGTGTGGTGGATACATACCACTGCAGCTCGCCAGCCAAACTCTCTTCAGACTGATGCGACTCTGAAAGTAGACAAAAAATAAACCTTTTATGTCGATAAAAAAAACTATAGTTATACCCCAAAGCTGGTATAAAGTGGTAGAGTAATACTTTGGCAGATACTTACTTTCATCTATCTATCTATCTATCTATCTATCTATCTATCTATCTATCTATCTATCTATCTATCTATCTATCTATCTATCTATCTATCTATCTATCTATCTATCTATCTATCTATCTATCTATCTATCTATCTATCTATCTATCTATCTATCTACATACATACATACATACATACATACATACATACATACATACATACATACATACTCTGAAAGTAGACAAAAAATAAACCTTTTATGTCGATAAAAAAAACTATAGTTATACCCCAAAACTGGTATAAAGTGGTAGAGTAATACTTTGGCAGATACTTACTTTCATCTATCTATCTATCTATCTATCTATCTATCTATCTATCTATCTATCTATCTATCTATCTATCTATCTATCTATCTATCTATCTATCTATCTATCTATCTATCTATCTATCTATCTACATACATACATACATACATACATACATACATACATACATACATACATACATACATACATACTCTGAAAGTAGACAAAAAATAAACCTTTTATGTCGATAAAAAAAACTATAGTTATACCCCAAAACTGGTATAAAGTGGTAGAGTAATACTTTGGCAGATACTTACTTTCATCTATCTATCTATCTATCTATCTATCTATCTATCTATCTATCTATCTATCTATCTATCTATCTATCTATCTATCTATCTATCTATCTATCTATCTATCTATCTATCTATCTATCTATCTATCTATCTATACATACATACATACATACATACATACATACATACATACATAAAATATAAGTATGTGCTTATAAACTGAATTTAAAAGGTACAAGACTGAATGAAATTAAATAAACGTAATCTGTTATTTTCATGTGATCAACGCGGTCTATATATGCGCGTGTATTTTGTCCCTCCTGACTTCCAGTAGTGGCGGTTGTTGTTCAGAGAAGGAAACTCGCGAAACAAGCATCTTAATCGGTTTTAGGCTCGTTTCTCACTCCGGGTTGGTATCTAACCAGGTAAGTCAGAGCCTTTAACGTTTATTAAAGGAGTTTAACTGTGTTTGTATCAGTTTCCCGGCTCATTTGTAGTTGTTTGGTAACTTTAAACCAGTCAAACGACACACCGGGCGGTAGCTAGCAAAAGCAGTAGACTGTACTCAGCAGCTAAAGTGGGTTGTTGGTAACTCAAGCCATCAAGCATCATCAGTCACATTCTGGTAAATTTCTGTTAACGTTCCCTCTCCATCTGTCCCCTCATGTTCTGTTTTTGCTTATCAAACAAAGGTTCTATTGATAAATGTTGAAATTTAATTCAATTGTTTTCTATCTCTGAAATCACTTACTAACCTCTGAAGTCATCGGAGGACTAAAATGTTCAAAAACTGCTATAAAAACATTTCTGATGAATAAATGTATACATAGATTTTGCTTTTTGGGTTGAATATATTAACCAACCTGATCAAAACAATCAAATATTAAACTGTTATCAGGGTTTTAACCCTTTAAATGCCAGTTTGAGTACATTGTGCTTTTTTATTATGCAAACACACAAAAACGAGTTATTATATGACAAATGTTGAGTGGTTGGGAGATGTTTTTTAAAACCCATGTTGGATATGATAAGAATTGTCTAAAATATTCACTTTGGTGCATTTTTAGTTTTTGCGCTGCACCAGTTTTATAATTTCCTACCACCTGAAGTCCCTGGAGGACAGAAATGTCCCATTAAGTTCAATTAAAACCTGTTTTTAATTACATAGAAATAAAAAAATTCTTATGGGTTTGGTTTTTGAGAAAAATGATCATTTCATACAGGAAACACTTGTCTATTCATCAGATCTTCTGATTGGTTAATTAAATTTACATGAACCCACAAGAAAAAAAACAAGCAAATTAGTCACCTTTTCTCACTGGACTTCAAAGTGGAGAAAACTGTTGAGTTCAGGTAGATAAGTTTATAGTAACAATAATGTTTATGGTAAACCATATTTTTTTGTTTTATCATTAGAATAGTAGCACAGTGTAATCAGACTGGCATTTAAAGAATTCAAATCCTGATAATAATTACATAATTGATTGTTTTGATCAGGACAAAGTTGATCAATTGTTCAAACCAGTGACTGTTGCTGTCGTTGTTCCAGAGACTGAGATCTCACGGTGGATTTACAGCTGAAACGAGCTGCTGAAAGACTTTGTTATATGATCCAGACCTTTAATTGTTTAAATCAAGTGTTTGTTTTCACCTCCAGCTGCTGCCATGGAGGAGGTGACCCGCCTGGTGTCTACCGGAGACTGTGTGAAGATCTGGGATGCAGTTTCCATGGCGCCGCTGGAGCAGTTCAACCCACATGGCAGCAGCCACCCCATTGCTCAGGCCTGCTGGAGCTCCAACAGTATCCTGATGGTTCATGTTCACAGCTGTGCTTCTAACCTGACCTTTGACCTCATACATATGAAACATATCATCTTCGTCCTCTTTTGTTTGTTGTCAGCCTGCCATGTTTTCATGTGGGTGAAGACATTTCCTGGTAACAGTGCTGTGTTCATGAGGATAGTTTTAGAAACGACAAATGATTTATGGGAGGGATGCCCTGATACAGAAACCAGCGTCAGGTATCGGTCCGATACCACAGTCATGTACTCGTTACTCGTTACTCATAAAAGTATGCCAATACTACAGAGCCAGTACTATTTTACATAGCAAGATGCTCAGCTCTCTGTTGAGTTGCAGTAGAAGACAACAGCAGCTAATGCTGCAGTAACTCTGGAGGAGACTAAGTCAGTCTTAGTAGTAGTAGTAGTAGTGTTGTTGTTGTTCATGTATTCATGCTGTCTGAATCCTCATGGTACTGACGTTTGGTTCAGGTAAAGAATACACGATCAATCTGTTGGTCACAGCTGATGATGCTCCTAAGTGTTAGCATTTTTTATTTAGCTTCATTTAGCTAACCGCTACAACAGAAGGAAACCACTGGAGCTGATTAAAGCTCTCTACATCAAACAGCAGGAACTTCTGCTTCAGATCAGCAGAGGAAAAGATCGATCCATGGAAGCAGTGACTGAAGTATGGCAAGCTGTTATATCATCTAATCAAACACCCTTTGAACTGCTCTACGGCAGGTTGTTTGTGTATTTGTTGGTTTATCCGAGTCATTTTCCACACTGGTCCAAAGTGTGGCCTTAAACAATGAATAAATAACAATGAATAAATAACAATGAATAAATAATAAGGAATAAATAACAATGAATAAATAATAAGGAATAAATAACGATGAATAAATAATAAGGAATAAATAACAATGAATAAATAATAAGGAATGAATAAATAATGAACTCAAAATTATTTTCAAGTCCAAGAAACTAGAAAACGGTCGACTCGTCAAACCGTGGGACTTAGAAACTTTTCTTTTAATTTGGCAAACGTTTGAGTTAATTTGAAGGTCTCATATCTACACAGCATTACCGTTACTTTGTACAAAAAACTAATACTTTGCTCTCTTCAATAAAATGTTCCTTTTTAATGTGTTTTTGAGCAGTACAAATAAAAATTTCACAAAATAATTGTAGCATTTTTTTATTGAACAAATAATTTAATTAATTTTGACCCATTACTTGGATTGATGGAATTTAAAAGTACTCAGTATCAGCAAGTACTCAACTGTAAGTACTAATACCCAATTTGGAAAAACGTGTTAACGGTGCATCTAATTTATGGATGAGGGCTCCAACTGAAAGTCATGATTTTTATCTTTTGTGGATGTCCTACAGCGTTTTTAGCCAAATTGTTTTTGTCCTTACCAGTTTGCTCAGACCAGTACCTGGTCAGTGCTAGCAGCAGTGGAGACAAACTGGTGGTTTCTGGTCTCAAGTTGAGTCCTGTTCCGGTGGTGGAGCTGGCTGATGGGGTGAGTTCACAACAGATCTGTTATCTTCCTCATCTCAGCACCGTCAGCTCAGACATCAGTTATAACAAGTTTCCTCCTGCTCTACAGACACCTCCGCCTCTTTTACCTCTCTGGGGTTTGGGTCACAGGTTGGGTTTTACTGGAGCTATAGAGATGTCAGTTACCTGCTTCCTCTTGTCAAATATTCTCTGTGCTAAAAACTCAAACTCAAAAATCCCTGGTAACAAACCAGCTGCTGAAACAAGCTGCCACCAGGTGGCGCTTTTTAAACTCGAGTGCCTGAGGAAAGAGTTTATAATGTGACTCTTTGTTTCTGTTTCACATTTAGTTTTAAAGATGGATTAAAAGCCACTACGTCTGCTTACAGATTATAATTGTTTTCCATCCATCTTCTAAAGCTGGTGAAGATCCCAGCTCTTCATCATCAGCGTTTTTGATTCTGTTTCAGAAAAAGCAGACCCGTGTATGTCTGAGCTCATCGTCTCAGTTTCTGGTCAGCGGCGGTCTGGATCACTGTGTTCACATCTGGGACCTGAAGACCAAGAGGCTCCACCGCTCCCTCAAAGTAAGAGCTCAGCGATCTGGACTTCAGAAACCAGAAACACCAGCAGGAGTCAGGCTGATTCATGTCTGTCCTGTCTGTAGGACCACAAAGAAGACGTGACCTGTGTGTCCTTTAACGCTAACGACAGCTGCATCGCCTCTGGGTCCACCAGCGGAGATCTGGTCCTCCACAGCCTGACCACCAACCTGTCCAGCAGAGCGTTCGGCCACGGCCCCAACCAGGTGAGACTCTGGCTGTTTGAAGTGCTGTGTCCTGTAAAGGTGTTTAATCTCAGGGGTGACTCTGGCTCAAAAGGGACTGGCTGATCGGAAAGTGAGAGGCAGGTTGAATTTAGGGAAATAATTTACCCAAGAGGACAATAATTGATCTATTGTTGTCATTATTATTAATCTGCACAAGACAGAATCCTCAGACAGCATTTTAACTCAGCTGTTTACCTGCAGCTTTGATTTATTTTTTGTCTGTTTTTATTTATTTTTTTATATTCTTTACCTGTGTAGTGCTGTTTTATGGTTTTTATTGTTGTCAATGTCTTGTTTTATGTCCTTTATATATTTTGCTACTGTGAAAAGGCCTCATTTATAAAACATTGTGCAGAATCCTTACTGTATAAAAGTCTACTTAAAGCGGCTCTCTGGATTATTTTTCTCTGTATCAAAGTTTTCTAAATGTTCTAAATGATATTTCAGGTCTAAACTATGATCTATGAGTTGAGTTCCACAACATCTGTCATTCTGATGAAGACCCTCCTTCCTCCTAGAGACCACTTTCCATTATTTCTTGCCGCCGACATTTTTCAGCTAATGAAATTCAAATGTCTGCATTCTCTCAACATGCACGCGCATCGACCAAACCTGTACCAGTAGGGGGCGCTGTCGTACAGGACGCTCCGTGTGTTTCTCTGTTTACCGTCTCGTTCACTGAGGACTCACAGCTCATTTCTACTAAAAACCTACCCATTCTCCAGCTAAAGATGGATTTATTTTTATTTATTTTTATTTTTAACCCTTTCACCTCACATAATGGTAAGGCTTGACAGGATTACGCGTTTATTTTGGTCAGAAAGTTCATCCAGGGCCGAGTCAAGTTCAGCTTCAGAGTCCAGCAGCAGCTCTCTGCTAACAGAGCTAATATCAGAAGCAGCAGGGACAGAGAGGGCTCATCAGACCCTCGTAGTATTGTTGGAATAAGGTTGTGAACTGTGAGTGATTAAACCCTACACATTGAGCTGTACAGCTTATGCCTGAAGTATATGCGCTGTGTGCACGCGCGCACACGCGACCGGACACGCGTGTCGAGATGTTTTGAGGAGGAGCCTTTGGACGCTAGATTCAAAAACTGCTCTCCTGATGAAATAATCCAGAGTGCGGCTTTAAGCTCAGCAAAATGTTTACTTACACATAGTAATTTTCGGACTTATTAAAACACTGCGTACACACAGCTACACGCAGTTCCCTTTTATAAATCACATCCTTCTTAGAAATGTGCTCAGGTGATTTGGATCAGATACCGCCTCACACACACACACACATTCTGCCATAAATGGTCGATGCAAAGTACCTCATGAATAATTTGCACGTGCAAAAGCAGGTAAATTTAGGCATTTCACGGTAAATCGTGACAACGGAGAGGTTTAGAAAACTTAATTTTACAAAGACTGAAATCAAGGTGCTTGTGGGTGAGGTGGAGGAACGGGAAAATGTTTTATTTGCCGCTCAGAGTTGTGGCATCACAAATAAACAGAAGATCCGAGAGTAACGTTTAATGAAAACATTTAATCCAAGGGGGCTTTGGTATTAAGCTGTTTTTAATGTGCTAACACTGACCCTAACCCCAGCTGTGTAAATGAAAAGCTTCTTATAAATGGATTTCTGTAACATTTTTAGATTCAGTCACAACAGTAGGTAAAACCATTAAACGAGAACAGAAACGTTCTGCCTGTAAATCCTCCTAATCGATCAAAACCAGTATTTCACTGGGCTGCTGCCATCAAGGACCAGTCAGACACAGGATGTGAGGAAAGGTTTTCATCTGAAATTACACTGACTGGTGCATATGACATGTTTGACACTGTGTTGTCAAATTTTAGGCCAATTTTCAAACTTCCTTCTGTTTTAAAGATTCTCGAGAAAACCATTTACCTCCAACTAAAAGCTTTAGGTGACAGTCATGTTCTGGTGATTTATCAGTCAGGTTTTAAATCTCTTCGTAGCACTGACTGAGGGTTTCAGTTACATCCTCCTTGCCTCAGACTTTTAGACTTGACTGCAGCCTTCAACACTTGTATGCGGTCCCACTGATATTGTGGAACCAGCATACAAACATTTGCACAACATCTGTGTAAAGATTCGGTCCAGAGAAGTACTGGGTCCAGCTGACAGAAACAGAATATCAACAATCCAAACCAAGTCCGGGGTTTAGCTTTACAAACCTGCATCAGTAAAAATCAGCTCGTTGGTGTTTGATCATCTAAATGGACCTGATAGCTGAGTCCCATCTTTTAAATGACCTCTGCTTCTTCTTCAGCCCATCCATGACCTGCGGCTGTCTGCGGTGAAGCGCTCTCTGCTGGGAAGCATCTCTGACAGTGGTACCGTGGTTCTCTGGGACTCCAACACCCAGAAGGAGCTGCACATGTTTGACGGCGCTCACAAGGCTCCCGGATCTGGTCTGGTCTTCTCTCCAACCAGCGACCTGCTCGTCGTCAGCGTCGGCCTCGACAAGAAGATCGTCTGCTACGACACGGCCAGCAAGATGTGAGTTCACACGCTGTGCTGCGTTTGGTATCACTCCGTTAATTTCCTTCCAGGTCAGTTTCCTTTCAGAGGTCAGTTTCCTGTCAGGTCCAGGTCTGTAGTTCCTTTCAGAGGCTGATGCTGTGGAGTTAATCACACATATTCACAAGGCTGGTGCTGCAGACACAAACAGAATGAGGCATCATTCACTGAGTGCAGGAAGTTGTTGGTTAGTTTTCATGTTTATTCTTAATTTTTGCTCATTCTCAGGTCAACAACAATCAAACATCATTAGTGTGTTTATTTATCATCTGATCCAAATCAGAACTCGGTCTAGTTCTGTAATGATGGACTACAGGTCTGGACTGAGCCGCTGAATCAGAACCACCTCAGAACAACAACCCCTTTGTCTCTGCAGAGTTCTGAGGTCAATCCGGGTGGACAGTCCTCTGACCTCGGTAGATTTCATGCTGGACGGTACCGGTCTGGTGGTCGGCTCCACCCAGGGGAGGATCTACCATTATGACCTGAGGAACACCAGCACCCCCACCAAGATCACCATGGCCCACAAGACGTCTGTCACCTGCCTCCGCTTCCAGTGCAACACCAGCAGGCACAAGGTACTGTCAGGTGGACCGTGAACCGGGTCATCATAACTACTGTACCTGCAGTTCCACAGCTGGTTCTCTCTGTCCCACCACAGTCCGGCAAACTGGGACCCACCAAGGTCTCCAGCACAAAGAGGTCCAGCTCCAAGCTGTCCAGCAGCCACACAGACTCCGCCCCCAACCCCACCAGACAGGTGACCAGCACAGGTGGGTGAATCTCAGCTGAAAGTGAGAAAACTTTTCATTTCCTTTTTCTGTCAGCAGTTCAAAGGTCAAAGTTCATTAAAGTATCACTAGAATTTACAGAATCTTTGTGCTTTATTACAGCAAAAATAAAAAATGAAATATTCTGTTTATTCAGTCGGTTTCTGAAGAAATGGGTCTGATGTTTGTGTTTAGGTAGAGATCTGAAGGTGTCTGTTGAAATGCAGCGTGAAAATGTCTGGTGGTTTAATGTTGTGACGAAGGTTTGGAGGCGATGTGTCGTGATGGTGAAGGCCAGCAGGGGGCGACACAGCCACTGCCGGTGGAGAAGATCAGCAGCGTGGGACGGAACAGTCTGGACATCTTCTCTCCAGCTCGAGAAGGTCTGAAGTCAGGACTGCTATCTTCAAGGAGCAAAAAAAATCTAAAACGGCTGTGTGCCCACCAGGGGGCGCTCCTCCTTCTGACTCGGTGCTGTAACTGTTTCAGGTCCAGACTCGGGGAATCAGGGGAAATCAGGAGAGAGCCCAACTGGAAGAACAAACGGTACGACAGGAAGTTGCTTTTAATTGATGATGCTGGCTCTGCTCTTACAGTGTCTTTGTGTTTCCATAGTAACCAGTTTGGAGCTGATGTCCAGAGAAGGGGAGGGTCAGCAGCTGATTGGTCGGGCCAGTCTGGACATCTTCTCCCCAGTCCGAGAAGGTCAGAGCTTTAAGAGTTGTTAAGTAGAAGCTTCCCTGATGATGGTTTATTTAGTTCTGACTGAAACCAGCTGCTGGTTTTTACCTCTTCTGGTTTCAGTTGGGCTCTGATGGAGTTGTTTTTTAGAAACTGAAAAACCGTTCAGTTCAGGAAATCAAAAAGCATCATCTGACCCATGTCACGCCGAGTCATTAATAGTTTAACAAAAACTAACCCAACAGAAAACCAGTGAGAGAAGATCTGAGTCTCCAGCTGGTCCAGCAGAACCTCCCTCAGCAGCATTAAGTTTCAGTCTGACCAGTAGGTCTATTCACAACATGGTGACACCACCTGCTTCATTAGCGTAACAACAGAACTTCTGCTCACTCAATCCTTAATTCATCTGCTAGAAAAATTCAAATAAAGCAGATGTTTGCAAGTTTATGTGAAATAACTTAAAAACTTAATCTACATAAAACCTGCTGTAATGGTTGATGAGGCTGGTTCATAATTTTGGATTTATTATGGCAGTCAGCCCAGACAGCAGTCTGAGGGAACACTTCAGTTAGTGTGACAGAGTTTAAACGTCACATTTAAACTAGGGCTGGGACGACGCGTCGACGTAATCGATGACTTCGACGCGTAAAATACGTTGACGCAAAAAATGTGCGTCGATGCGTCATCGCTTTCAAAACAAACATGGCGCCAGTGAGTAAATCAGTCCACCCGGACTCGTAGTTAAAAAGTATGGGACTATTTTAATAGAAAAGGAAGCGAATCAGTCGTTTGTCGGCTTTGTAAAATGGAAATGGCCGATCATAAAAGCACGACGGTGCACCAGCATCTCAAGCAGCATCCAGGAGCAGCTTCCGCAAATGACAAAACACCGAAAGTGTTCTACTTTTTACTAACGCTGGTTTTTACTAGGGGTGCAACGGAACGCTGGTTTTTACTAGGGGTGCAACGGAACGCTGGTTTTTACTAGGGGTGCAACGGAACGCTGGTTTTTACTAGGGGTGCAACGGAATGCTGGTTTTTACTAGGGGTACAACGGAACGTCACTGATCCTGATCCCTATGGATCGCCCTCTATAGTTTTGAACGCATGTGTTCCGGACGACGCAGCGCTCGCTAAATCATCTCCGACACTCTGCTTATATGCTTGCGCGCTCTGAATCTGCAAATAATTCCCCTCTGAGAAAGACGTTCGTTTTGCCATCACGTGTAGAGGTTCAGGCTGTTGGAGTCGGTCGTTTTAGTTCACCAGAACAAAGATCCCTGATCAATATCTGGTCAAGTCTGTTGCGCGCCCACGGAGCAGCTGATTCCTCTGTCTCTCTCTGTCAGCTAGAATAATCATCTCTCTGATAGACAAACCAGACTCATCTATTTCTGTCTAAGATAACGTAGTATGTTGGGCTTTTATACGAGCTAATGGACGTTAATATAACCGGAGTTCTAGCAGGAGGCTCAGAGCAGCGCATGGAGCGTCACGCCCCTCCGCCCAGCTGTGACCGCAGGGAGAGACTAGTTTCACAGAAACAGGTCTGTGACCCCGGAAATTTGCATTTAAGTCTATCTCCCCCATTAATTCGTTTTAATATGATTCAATATTATTATTATTAATATTATTATTTATTGGTTAATATAGCCCTTTACAACAGTCAACTAGACAGCCTAACAAGACCTAGACTGCTTTACAAGCCTAAGTAAAAGCAAAAATACACATAAAAGAATGCATTAAAAACAAACAAAACTAAGAATTAAAAGGAATCAGAAAACTGGAATAAAAGTCAACACTACGGAGTGTTAAAAGCCTTCCTGAATGAAAACATTTTAAGATTGAATTTAAAAAGGCCCAGGTCAGTGACTAGTCGTAGGTCCAATGGAAGCTGGTTCCAGAGTCGAGGTGCCGCCACAGAGAAAGCCCAGTCACCCCAGTGTTTATATCTGGTCCTCAGAACTTTTAGAAGAAACTGGAATGAAAATTGTATTGAAGCATTGGATTGACATCTTGAGTTAAATGTTGTACTACTACAAACTTTATTTTCAAGTTTTTTATTAAAATGTGTTCAAATGGAGAAATTTGTGTTTATTTCATTGAGATACTTAAAATAGCAAATGTCAAATTACTATACAAGTCAAATAATGGGGAAATAATCAGTAATCGAATCGAATCAAAATCGAATCAAATAGAAAAATGAATCATTAGATGAATCAATGCATCGAAAAAATAATTGCTAGATTAATCGATTACAAAAATAATCGTTTTGCCCAGCCCTAATTTAAACACACAACTCATCTTTTATGAAGAAAAACTTGAAAATGTTGGTTTGTTGTTGCTATTAGTACCAGTTACAGCTGATCAATACATTTGGTCTAAATACAGATTAAAACCTATTCATTAAAAATAAACCCTAACCCTCGTTATGGGATTTAACTTCCGCTTCCTCTTTTTATTATTATTATTATTATTATTATTATTATTATTATTGATACTGTTATTTAAAACTTCCCCTTATTGAAATGTGCTGGTATTTTCTTCATTTGCTAAATATGGTAAAATGATGTCATCAGGTAGAAAACCCTCAGAGCTCAAACTGAAGCCACTGGTCTCCAGTGAGGAGGAGGGTTTAGAACCATCAGTAATGTTGCTTTGAATGGGTACATTCTTCTGAGGGCACATTTCTGTGTTTATGTTACATTAATGCTAGTATTTTAAATCACTGTTTATAAGAGACTAAAAAGAAAAAAAGCCCAAAGAATTGAGAACATTCAACAGTATGCATGAGAAAGTGATAAATAAGGGTTCTGGAAGAGGTCCTGGAGGAGCACCTGTTGCTTATCTGTAAACATGAACCCTGTTGTCCTGATGTCCTCCTGCGTTTTGAGCTGATCTGTTGTCATGGAGACGATGTCATTGTGTCTCAGACTCAGGTACCGGACCTCAGCGTAGAACCCCCCTGGGAAACCAGCTGGGAGCCTCTGCGGGGCGGAGCTACAGCCCTCTGTCTGTCTTCCAGTCCCCACTGCCAATCACAGAGGAGGAGCCTATCACTGCTGTAGCTGCTGAACCATGTGACTACAAGGTGACGACCTCTGACAGCTTTGATCACATTGATGAACCTAGCTGGTTTCTATTAGCAGGTTTTTTGTTTTAAAACGATTATCTGGACATTCTAAATGTCTGGATCCTGTAGAGCAGGGGTGTCATTCATACGGCCCGCGGGCCAAAACCAGCCCGCTAAGGGGTTCAATCGGCCCGCTGGATGAGTTTTGAAAATAAAAAAATTAGGGCTGGGACTTTAACGCGTTAATTATGATTAATTAATTATGAAAGAAATAACGTGTTAAAAAATAACGCAATTAACGCAACTTGCGTTTGAAGCAAGGCTGAGCGCTTGTCAGCATAATTTCCTGCTGTCCAGACGCTCAAATCAGACCTTTGACGCACGCAGCCCGTGCCAAGGTCCTCCTTCGGAGGATCCAGCCCGCCCCATTTGCTTCACCTGTCTACGCAGTCGCCGTGAAACTCAGCCCTCCGCCCCGTCCTTTCACCACAAAAACCGAAAAGGATCGGCGGTGAAACTGCACGTCTCTAGCCTTTATAGGTTTATTCCAGCCAGTGGAAACGGCGGATCGCATCCAAAGCGCATTTGTTGGATGACAGCTGAGCCAAGCTGAAGAGCCGCAGCACACCACCAAACTTGCTGTCCTCCTCGCGCTGCGCCTGTTAACTTGGCAATGGCCAGTGACAAATCCTCCACTTCTAGTCACAGGAACATGAGGCCAGGGCTTCAGATCGCGTTACGCACAGAGATCAGTTCCCAAGCTGGAGCGTTTGCGCTCTGTGCGTCCTGGTCCGCGCGTTTGGTTCGGCTCAACACTCGACACGCACTCCAGCTACAGCATCGCTGAGCTGAAGCTGATAATTTTAACTAGAGAGCTGGACGTCAGCTGGGCGCACAGATCAGTACCGTCCTGACACTGAAGAACAAAGACCTGAATGGGTTTGGATCCAGATCTGGGTTTTCCCTCAGACTTGATCTAAATGAAACCATGGTGAAACTGATGGTGTCCAGTCAGCATCACCTGGATTTAGCTGCTTTTATAGTTTTAGGTGAAACACTGAGTTCCTCAAACCCAGACCCTAACCCTATTTAAAAAGATAAACCAGTACCAAACCCACACTGGTCTATAAACAATAGAGACCCTCATTGAAAACGAGGCAGAGACTCCAGACCAGACCCTGGGTCAGTTGAACACTGCAAAAAATGATTCTCTCATCCAGGGTGTTTCTACATGTTGAAAATCTTTTATTATTAATATTTTAAGACAAAAGTGTTGTGTACTTCTGCACAATTGTCTTAAGAAATATTTGTTTATCTTGTTTATCCTAAAAGAGTTTTGAATAAATGTGAAGATTTTCAAATGTACTTGCAATTTTTCTTGCATGAAAACAAGGAGAAAAACATGCACTTGTTTCCTTATAGGTAATTATTTTAGGATTGTACTGGTCCGGCCCACTTGACATCTAATTTGTCTGCATGTGGCCCCTGAACCATAATGAGTTTGACACCCCTGCTGTAGAGGTTGTTTGTGTTTGTTGTTGGAGGCTTTATTAGTTATTCTAATATTGATTTTATGGAGAACTGATAATTGTACAAAAAAATGTAATCGTCCACATTTCACTATCTAATGATTTAATTAATTTATTTATTTCTGTTCCTGAGCAAAATTCATTATTATTATTATTATCTGCAAATGTAAGTTTTAAAATCGTAGTCGCCTTACAAACCTGTTTGTCAAATAACTTTTTAACCAGCCTTGAATGATCAGTTGCATCAAAGGCTTTATTTAAACCAAGATGACTACAGCCATGTTTTTATCTACAGCTGCTGATAAGTTTTCAACAAAATCCATCTTGGCTAGAGATGTTAAACGATTCCTCCTGAATCCGTACTGATGATCGCTGAGGATCACATTTCTCCATTCGTCTGATATGAAAGAGTTTTTCAAGAGTTAAAGAAAACCGATAACAGAGACAAAGGTCTAGAATTAGAGGCCGTATGCTTGTCATACTTTTTGTAGATACATTTTGTAATTTTATCATGAAATGTGCCAGATAATAAGGTTTTATTGCATATGCAGTGGTAAATGATACCAAAATATAATGATGTCTTTTATGAGTGACATGTCCAAAACATTGTAATCCACTGATTTTTTGTTTTGTTTTTGAACTTAGTACTTCTAATATTTCAAATGTTTTTCTATTTAGTATAAATTTGTGTCTTCTCATCTGCAAACATGATGTGTCTCACAAACCCCAGCATGAAACATGGAGTTTTACTTTGAATACGTTGTCATTCTCTGTTGCTGAAGATGGAAACCTAGATTAACTAAATCACTGATAAATTTATTTTCAGTTTATTATTATTATTATTATTATTATTTTAATAATCACTTCATTAAAGCTGCACTCGGCAGGTTGGTAAACAAGCGAGGTATCGCTTGCTATTTTACAGAAACACGTCTCGAAGCACTCACCCCTCCCGTCGGGTATAATCCGTAGGCCAGCCTTCCCGCGGACATGGGACCATGCGTTGCCACGGTAGCTGTACAAAACAGAACTCCAGCCGTAGAAACGTTCCCCCAACTTTTCCTCTTTTCACCTCCAAACGTTTTTAGTTTTCTGATAGCTGAAAATGTGTTTTGGGACAACTACTTTATTGATTTCTTTTGTTTTTTTTAATCTCCACAATATATTTATAGCTATACTATGTTAGAATGTTGTTAAGAGGCATAAAAAAAACGTTAAAAGCTACATTGTTTACCAAATTTGCGAGTGCAGCTTTAATTACACTCCATTTCTAATCAGTCAAAACTTTATTTCTGAATCAGACCAGTGAGTCCAATTTGGAGGGAGAGAATCAGACTCCGCCCACCACATCCTCACAGACCAGTCAGAACCAGCCAGCCCCGCCCTTCTTCACTCCAGAGCCCAGCCTTCGCAGAGCCAACGGCGTTCAGACTCAGCTGAGCTACAGCTCACACAGGGCCTCGCCCACCGCAGCAGGTACAGCTCTGTTTCCATGGTAATAGCAGAACGTCTCCTGTTTCTGGTGATTCTGATGTTCTGGTCATGTTCAGGTCCAGCTGTGACGGCCACCATGTCCTCCACGCTGTCCCAGAACATCGCAGACGTGGTTGGACAGGGAGGAGCTGCTCCGCTCACCTCCCTGCAGGTCCACTTCATCCAGAACATGATCCATGAGACGCTGGACGACTTCAGGTTCGGCTCTGACCTTTGACCCCACATACGATTAGTGTGGATTTAGGAAACACGGAGGAGCCATGAGAAGAAGCAGCACTTCTTTGTGTTTCCGTAGAATGACTCCAGATCAGTTCTAACTGTTGAGTTGGGTCAGAACCAAGCCTGAGTTTTAGTTTTTTAGATAATAAATAATAGTAAGGGTTTATAATGAGTTAATTATTTTATTTAAAACTTTTAAATCTGCAGCTCAAAGTGTTTAATAAATTTTAAAAAAGACTATAAATAAAAAAAGTTCAACCTGAAAGTTTCACCTGAATTCCCTCGTCAGTAAATTATTCAGCTCTGCAGAAGCCTGGTAACGAGCCTTTAATTTGATTCAGGTGTGTTGGAGAAGGGTTGCATCTAAGAGTTTCAGGAAAGTAGCTCACTAGGACTGGACTTGGGCACCCCTGATTTACAGGATCAGGTGACCTGAGTAGGAGGTGACTCCATGAGTTTACAATATTTAACTTTGTTCACAATATTTTATTTTTTAAATTTATTTTGTAGAATACAGCAACAATATCGAAACAAATAGAAACGTTAAACTTCATGACTTCCCTCTGATGTTTGGATTAAACATTTTGTGTCTTAAAACTGGATTAGAAGAGAGGTTCTGTTGGATCGGCTCCAACTGGATCCAATGTCGTCACCAACGTCGACACCAGCGTCGTCTCAGAGCTTCATGAACAAACTTTAATGTTTGCTTTTATTTGTTACCTACAGGAACGCCTGTCACCAGGACATCATCAACCTGCAGGTGGAGATGATCCGACAGTTCTACATCCAACTGGTACTGACTTCACTTTTCACTCAATTCAATGGTACTGTATCAGTTTAAGAGGAAAGTCTGCAGCCTAGTCTAAAAGTAGACAGGCGGTGGTTTGGTTTGGAGAAACAAAATGTGTCACTACAAACCAGATGAGAACGTTCAGTCTGCTGATTGGTCAGATTGTCTGGGGGCAGGGCTACCAGAAGGTTCTAGGTTCTGAACCTGAACTAGTCTACAACATGGTCTAACCTCCTTTCTCTGAGATGTTTATCAACTATTTGAGCTCATCAGTGTTTTTATGAGTCAGAGCTGCTACATCTAGTCATGTGATCAGATTGATATCAGTGAGCTAAAGGAGCCTGTACTTCATTTACCACTAGCAAGGAGCTATTTGGTAGCTACTGGTTTGTGTGTGCCCTCCTGCATCCCATAATGCAACACAAACCTATCTACAGGAGGGCATTTGACTCAGACATGTGGCTGTTGATTCACATGGAGGTCGGATCAGGTTTACACAATAAATGAATCAAGACCTCCTCCTTCAATAAGTTTTCAGAGTTCCAATTTAAACAGACCAGAGTTCATTTTAGACTGACTAAACATTACAAGTGTGGAAATGGCCTTAAACAAAACTAGAAGCAGACCCATTTATTTCCTGTCCAGTCTGTTTAACCCGAGCTACCAGATCTACTGGCTTTGTTTGCCTCATTTGATCTGGTTGGTTCTGCTGGACAGTTTTATTTATAATAGCCCACCTGGGCCCCAGCTCTTGTCTCACATACAGTTATGAGTATGAGTGTGTGATGATCCCAAACATCTGTTCTGATTGTGTGTGTTTTTATTTGTGTGTTTCAGACGGAGATCCACGGGCTGATAGAGAAACATTCTGTCAACGAGTCTCTGGTGGAGGAGATCGAGAGGCTGAGGGAGGAGAACCGCCGCCTGAGGACGAACTTCTGATCTGCTGCTGGGCCCTGAGTCCAGTCTTGCAGGCTGAGGGTTTTGTTTGAGTCTTTGTCGTCAGGCGGTTTCACCGACAGGACGTCCTGCCTGAAGAGCTGCTGAACACCAAGAAGCCTTTAAATCAGCAGGTTAATAAAGATGATTATTATTATTTAACATGTTTAACGATGCAGCCTGAGAGTCTGGGCACTTTGTTTATCTCTGTCATGTTTTTATGAAAAAGTATTTTGTGTGAAAAATTAAAGACTTGTATAAAATGAAACAAGGCGTTTTGAACTTTTGAAAAAAAGGAAGACTTTTTTCTGGGCCAGCTTTGCTTTGTTTTGATGTTTTTGTCTTTCCCAGATCTGGTGTAAAGCAGTTTGATCAGAAGCACATAATGATGAGATCTCTTTATTGTCACATTAAGGTTTTCCAGATGGTGGCGCTGTGGTGGTGCCGGATAGGTTGGGACTTCTGGTTTAATAATCCTAAGATCTGAATTCTGTTACCTCTGAATGTTTGTCATAATTGTTTTCAGTAGATTAACAAAAAATGGCGCTGTTCACTCAAGAGTCGCGTGCTTTGACTTCAGCAGTACTTTCTACACAGTAGAGATGAATGTGTGGTTACCAGGGCAACCCTAATGATTGTGATTCCAGAGGACACGTGGACTTATCTTTGTCCACATCAGGATGCCTTCTGAGACACGAGGAGCTGATGGGCATCAGCTAATGAGCTTCATATTGTTCCATGAAGCTTCAAAGAGCCACAGATCTACTCAGATGGATGAAAGGACGCCTGCAAATCAAACAGCTGATGCTTCTGCTGCTGGGGCTCCATGAAGTTACTGTCAGATGGGAGGTTTCATAAGAAGGAGCAGCTTGTTTTCACGTTCAGACCAAAACACGCTGAAAAGGTTTTTTATCATCTGTCTTCCTCCACTGATCCGGGATCAGCAGCTTTATGTCTGTTGGAGGTTTGAGACGTTAAGCCTCCAGTCTGAAGTCCTCCACCCTGCTGGAGTTCAGTGATGGTGACAGATGGGTGGAGTGTCCCTCAGGGCTGATCCAGAGTCAGGTCTGACAAATTATTTGATTAAACGTTTATTTAACCAGGAGATAAACCCATTGAGATTAAAAACCTCTTACAAGGGAGTCCTGGCCAATAATAATAAAAGCTGAATTACCTCGAGTCCAGGTTCAGACTCTAATGCTGAAGTAATAAAGGGCCCTGAGTCCAGGTCCTAGTCCAGACCCTAAACAGACTATTTTGCTGCAATAAATAATTTATAGTTTTTGGTCAAATCTACAAAGAGCCACATGTATGACTGGAGCCACAGGCTGAAAACACCTGGTTTATAAGGACCGGCTGAAGCAGGACCTGTTATAAACAAGCGATCTCGTTTGTTCATTTTGAGATTTTGAAGCTACTTTTGACCTCCGCCGTAGCAGAACTCATCCCACCAAGTTCACAAACAAAAGTTTCTAAGAGTTGTTGAAGAACATTCATCAGCAGATAGGTTTCCATAGTGACGGAGCTGGAGGTCACGTATTTCCATGGTATTAGGGCTGGAAGTCGTATGTTACCATTGTGATTGAACAAGGTCACGTGTTTCCATGGTAACAGAGCCAGAGGGTATATTTCCATGGTGATGGAACTGGGTGTTTGCTGCCGATTCAAAGGAAGCTGAGGGGATGAACGTGGTCGTGAAGATGTGTCGCTCTGATCCAGTCTGAAGGGAATTCTGTGGAACTTCACTTCTAACTGGTTCTGGTTGAAACCTGGCGTAGGATCTGGACCCCCAGCTGATCCGGGTCAGGCTGTGGAGGAGGAGCTCAGGTACCAGCTGAACTTTATCTTCTTCATGTTGTTTCAGTTCAACTTATAAATAAAAACAGAGTTGGAGGGTGGAGAATGTGTGAAAAGGGATCAGAGTGATGAGGAAGAGGAGGGTGTGTCTTCATCCTGATTTCTGAGGAGCCAATCACAGCAGAGCTGAATCACTTCTCAGCAGAAAGCAAATCCTGGCTGACAGCAGGAGGATTTGATGCTTCAGGCTCTGCAGACTGTTTACGACAACAATCCGCTCAGTTTGAGGTTGAAAATAAAAAGTCTGGGATCATCTGCCACTGCTGAGTCAGCATTCTTAAGACAACTTTTTTTTTTTATCATTACATAACATTTAAATCCAGTGTGGGGAAACTTTCCTGCAGGAAGTTACTTTCTGCTTCATCTTCATCCCATCAGCAGCTTTTTCTGGAGTTCATGTTTGTGATGTCCAGCTGGTGACTCAAAGTCACGTTTCAGGACATGATGTAGATGTTGATGATGACACCAGCTGGTTGTTTCCAGCGTGAGAGATGAGGACTTTCTGAGGGTTCAGCTGAAGGAGGCAGTGAGGCTGAAGGATGAAGCAGAAACGCAGTAGGAGACATTACACCATCTCTAACACAGTCAGTCATGATGATTGATTGGTTGTTATTCCTGTTCCTCCTCCTGATCATCACTAATTCACACCGTATCATCCCCAAACTCCTGAATGCAGCATGATTCGGAGTTACAGCTGAAGTCTGAGGTGTAGGGGAGAGTGGGATAAATGGAGCCAATTTTACTTGTGCTGTCCTCTAAGCAAGGGAAAGGATATAGAAGTAAAAACCTGAGTGTTTCCTGTCAGTGGAAATGCTAAAAATGCATCCATGACAGAAGGAAAAAATAATATGACTTATTTTTAAAAAGTGGTCTTGTGACTCAACTTGCCCCAGCTTATAATTTGAGCCAAGTCAGGGGGAATGTATAACTGACCCTACTGTTACTGCTTTGTTAAATTCTCATAAGACGCTTTGGATAAAAGTGTCTGCAAAAAATAAACATAAAAGTATTTCTGATGGTGAATAAATCTACAGGACCAAATCAGTTAGCTTTAGTTGACCTTTGCTCTCTAACACAAACACATTTATTCCTTTCCAAAGGGATCTTGTTTCTGTCTGGTCATTCAAATGCCAGTTCACAGCATTTCTTTGCATTCAGGTCATGAAACTGGTCAGCAAGTTTGATGTGGTCTGCAAGCTTCTCCCCACTCCTCTGTGCAGAGTCTCTTTGCCTGTGTTGTCCTTCTGTACCCTACTGTGTGACTGTGGATCAGAGGAACAGGGGTCATCTGGGAGAGCAGGGTTCAAACACTGGCCCAGCCATGTGTCAAAGTATCCTGACAACCCCCAACTGGCCGCCCTGCAGGGATGGGTCAAACTAATTCCACTATGTTGTACTGAGGTATTCATGTATGTAGCAACAAATTGAAAAGTTGAACCACTGGTCCAATGAATTTACCCTAACTTTACCTTTCTTTAATATTTAGCTAAATGGTAACTTTACCTGGTTTAATATCATGGGATACATTTTAAAACCTGGGTGAATTTGCTTTCATAAGAATCATTATAGGTTAAATATCAAAAATTGATTTTGACCAGCAACACTTTGTTTTTTGTACAGAAAACATACAAACATAGTTTTCTCAATCAGAGGGGACAGCACAAGAAGAAGAGGAAGAGGAGGAGAGAAAAGAAGAGGAGGAAGAAGAGAATGATGAAGAAGAAGAAAGGGGGATGAGGAGGACACCTTGATGTTGGAACAATTTGAACAAACTGAATCAAAACGGAACTCAGGTTCTAGTTCTTCTGATCATAACAGAACTCAAAAGAAACCAACTCTAAAGTGTTTGAATAATAATACAATATCTTATATTGCTTTGGTTGTTTGAATGCAGCATTTTTTGCTAATCTTTTTCTGTTTTTCTCATCTTTCGCCATTTATGATAATCTTTGAATTTCTGCAGGTTTCAGGTATTTTCAGCTGTTGTTTTCAGCGCTCAGCATTCAAACAGCGCTTCTGCAAGAAAAGCATCTTTTCCCAGATTTTCTACATTATTATGACATAAACATCTTGCTGTCCTAAAGGAATAAAGAACAAAGTGTTAGTTGCTTTTCTTGGTTTGGAGGTTAAACGTTTATAATAATGACAGAAACAAATGGTGATTATTAAAGATTAGAGATCTTAATGGAGGCTGGTTGATTTAAATGAAGTTTATGATCAAATGAATAAAATCTGATCGCCTCGCGCTAATGAGCCTTTAACAACTGAGACTAATTACCGGTAGAATCAGAGGATTTCATAAAAAGTTTCATTCAACTCCAGCGTGACGTCACCCGGAGAGCTTGGGGAGGGGGGGGGGGCGGGGCTGTCATCCATAGACATGGAGCGCGCGGCAGTCAGCGCGCGAGGTGAGAGACGCTCCAGACTGACCGGAACTCTAGAACCTAACCTAACCAGTTTGTTTGTTTGTTTGTTTGGTTGTTATTATTCTTTCGCAATGTGGGCGCGAGCTGTGCTGTGCGCGGCGCTGCTGTGCGCGCTGAGTCCGGCGCGCGCGATGGAAGCTGAAAGAGACGAGAGAGAAGTTCAGGATCACCGATACAACAACAGACTGGTGAGTCTCTAACTAACAAACAAACAAATACAGGAAAAGAGACACAAAAACAAACAAACACAGGTCTGTAAAATAAACTTTGAGTGTCTTTATTTTTTTATTAGAAATGTTTATTATTTAAATGTTATATTTCAAGATTTATTCGAACATGTACGTCATACACAGAAAAGAAAACATAAATAAATAATAATAATTAAAAATTAAATAATAGTAATTCATAAGGTGCAAGAATAATGAAAAATGAAAGTGTTCGAAAAGGAAGTGGTTGAAGCAAAAGCTTTTAAGGTCTTACTCCTTTTTGCACAGTTCAAAAATAACCTGAGTCCTCCTGTGCAGTTACACTAACACAGACTCATTTAGCAACTAGGAGCAAGGATTTACACCTGAATACATGTAGACTCTTATATACACTGATATGTACAAGAACCAAAAAACAACTCATTCCTAAACAATGGATCCACATTCACACATCCATCCATCCATATATCACAACACCAACATAGATCCACCTCAAGTATTTAAAACCCATAACTTCACCATACACACATATTACATCAATACACCTATAGCATACATAAATACACAACTTTTAACCACAGATGGAGCTAACATGATTATACATTCACTGCCTGCATGTATTAGTGAAAATAACATTTCTGTACTGTTTTTTGAACCGTCTCATGTTTAGACTTATTACTGGACTTTAAATGTTATGTTTGTATTTATTTAAAATGTGGATTCCAGCTGTAAAAATCATTTTCTGAAAAGAAAAATGTTTTCTAGATTTCTGAAATTTAGTTTAAATCAACAACAACAAGCCTTCCTTTTGGGTTAAAACAACAAACTTCTCTTTCGCCTGATCGGTTCTGGACTCATTTGTGCTTTTAGAGATCTGTGATGAAGCGCTTTCCTCCCCTCCCTCCTCTCTGCGTTCCCAGCTCGGAGCGCTGCATGAAGTTTTGGAGCGGCTGCAGACGAAGAGGATCAATCCCTGGGAGAAGAAGTATGGACAGGTTCCCTCGGTGAGTCGACTCGACGCCAAGCTGCTGCTTGAACAGCTGAGATCCTCTAAACCAGTCCTACAAACACGTGACCCCAACATCCCAGGACCTCCATTTGTTGTTTCAGGACCCACTGTGGGGTCACCACCCCAACTTTGGGAACCATAACCAGCTGAACTAACTAACCCTAAACCCAGGGTTCTTTAATTCACTAAAATCTAATTCCAGAACTTTCCAGGTGATTTTCCACAGTGGTGAAGATTTACACACATGAACCAAACGATTACATCATCTCATACAGTTTAAATGATCTGATTCTTCTGTTTCTGTTCTGCTGTGACCTGATGAAAAATATTTATTCATTCGATTCACCTCAATACATTTTAGTTAACAGAATGCAGTTTTTATTTTATTAGCATGAATTAGCACTTAGTGATTAATGAACAAAATAAATAAAAAATCTGATTTCTGAATCAAATGATTCAACCGATCGTGCTGAATCGGCAGATTCTGATCACAAGTGGATCTTTTGATTACATTTTCAGCATAAGACCCTAAAGAGATGTTAATACCAATAATAATAATAATAATAATAAAAAACAATAAACACCTGGAGCTGGCACAGTTTGGTTTTGCATTTATTTAATGTTTATTTTTAAAATAACTCAACATTTTGATAAATAAATGATACATTTTAAAGTAAATTCAGAGTCGTCCTTCATGAGGCCATTGGGAAGAAGGATTATTAATTTTAACTGAATTATGTTACTTTATGTAAAACCTATTGTAATTATGTTATTAACATGTAGTTGTTTTTTTACATGTAATTCCGTGGTAATTTACTTATAATTCTATGGGTATTTGTATGGAGTTGTATTTATATTGAACTATGTGGTTATTTACATGTAAAGGTTTTTATTTACATTACGTTTTGTGGTTATTTATTTATGGTTCTGTGGTGTTATCCTGTCTTTATTTACATGTAATCCTATGATTATTTGTTTTAATGTTATTGGCATGTTTTCTGTGGTCATTTACTGTGAGGTCTGATCATGCTTGATCAGCATGATGCTACCTTCACTGTAGGGATACGGTCTGAATAGATGGAACGTTTGACCAGATCCAGAACACTAGATGTCCAGCCAGCGGCCTGTTGACATGTTCCTGTGTGTTTCCTGTCTAGTGTGACCTCGGGGAGCACTGCGCCATCAGGAAAGGCTCTCGCATTGGGAAGATGTGTGACTGTCCTCGAGGAGCGTTCTGCAACTTCTTCCTGCTCAAGTGCTTATGAGCCACACCGAGTGTTTCCAAACTGTATTTTTCATAAACGCCGTAGAGTTCTCTGTAGCTGTCAGAGTGGACTCGACCCTCAGTGTCTGATTAAACATGTCTTTGCTGTAACGCATCTCCTGTTTTATTTGAAAACAGCAGCAGGAAGGATGACTTGGTCTGAGTCAGTCAGATATCTTAGTCTGGACAAACAAAATGTAATATTTATACAAGATATGAATTTTATTTTGATTGTGGACGTTTTATGTGATGGATGTGAAGGAGGCTCTACCAGGGAGACACACGTTAAAGTGCCTGTGACTCCATATTTAAATCACTTTATATTAAACAGGTGTAATCTTTGATGCCTTTAGATTAGCGTTGCACCATTATAACTCAAAATACGCTGTAATTATTTCCTAACGAGCAACTCAGAGATCAAAAGAAAGCGCCGCCTTCCGGTTCTGCTTGGTTTGTCCTTATTTGGCAGCCTGACACTTCTGCTGCAGCAGGGGGCAGTGTTGTCACGTGAAAGAGAAACGAAACTGAAACTAAACACTACACGGTCTATGGGCAATGGCGGCGGCACTGCCTCGCTCCAGTTGTCGTGAACGTGCATGTGGGAGGAGAATTGACCATATAAGCAAGTCCTGATCACTATGACCTCATAGCGGGCTGGAGTGAAAAAAACGGTTTGAAACCTGGGTCTGAAATCTAGAAGAGCTTCTCACTGGCTGTACTAGGAGACAGATGGACGCCGTTTTTTGCTCTTTCTGGCAGGTTTAGGGTGAGAACTCAACGTTGCAACGTGATAGATAAGTCAGAAAACATGGAAACTGATGTCATGGGCACTTTAATTTACTTTATGCAAATCAATGTTATTACCATTCTTAACATTACACTTTACTCAAATACGACTATAACACAAAATGTATGAATCATATCTAGGGTGATTAAGGATTTAAATGAGTTTCTTGAAGAAACAGATGTTTAGGTTTGGGAATTAATAAATTAGCCTTGATTTAATTTATTAATTATTATTGAATACTTAATTACATATGAATAGTTAACAAATCTGGCATCAAATGTGCAATAGCACAGGTGAACCAAGGAGCCAAGTTGTTATTGGATCAAAGGCGCCGTGTAGTCAGTCTCAACCATCTGAGATCCTCTGAGGTGGATTTCAGGAGCTCGTGACCCTGACTGGAGTCACTGGTGTTTGACTAGATTCTGAGATAGCCGTCATGGTAACGAGACACTCTGGTCACAGATCAGGTAAAGACAGAAAATCTCTGTTCTCCGATAAAAACTGAAGCTGGTTTCAAAAATATTGACTTTATCTTGGATTCCAAATAAAACTAATGAACAATAACGTTGCAAATGATGCCTTTAAAGAACACCATCTCTAACGTAAAACCATTATTCAACCATACTTAGGATATGTTAAAATACCGTAATTTTTGAAGAAGCTCATTATAAATCAAGGCGGTAATGTTTGAAAACAGCTAACTAATGAAGTGAGGTGTGTTCAGCTGGGATGGTAGTACAAAGCAGTGAACTATCTTGTGACTTTTTGGTCTTTGGTTTCTGCTGACAAACACTCGCCCTCTTGTAGCGGTTTTATGATATTACAACAAGCATTATTTCCAGTGCTTTTAGTTGAAAAACATTGGTAGATGTCGCCCTCTTGTGGCAATAAGGTGAAACTACAACAAACATTATTAGTGCTTCTAGTTTAAAAACCTTGAAAAATAAACAGTAAATTAAAGAACACCATCTCTAATGTAAAACTATTATTCAAACATACTTAGGATGTGTTAAATAATTACAGTGCTTTTATATAAAAACCTTGAAATCAAAACCAGTAAATTTAAGAAAACAAATTCTCTGATCTAAAACCATTAATGAACCATACATAGGATATGTTAAAATACTGTAATTTCTAAAGAAGCTCATTATAAATCAAGGCTGTATTGTTTGAAAACAGCTAGCTAATGAAGTGAAGTGTATTCAGAAATGATGGTAAGCATGTCAGCCCGTTGGGCTGCACATATCATTTGTGGGGAATGGGGATACAGTGCTATTTCTGCATCCTTTGATCAAATTATTGGTGGGGACACGTCACCTCCGTCCATGCTAAATCTACGCCTGTGGTTCTGTGTGTAAAAAATGTCAGGATCTGTCCACCATGCAGTCGGTTTTGCAAACAACTCTTGAATTGCTTCTGTGATGGTGTTTTCGGTTTCAAACTGCCCAACAATCCTTGATTCAGATGACACTCTGAAAAAGTACCCAGGTACCAGTGGAAATAACCAACACACACAAAAACAAGAGACTCAAAATTCTCCCACCAAGGGGAAATGGATTGAGGTTAAAGAAGGTCGTTTGAGGATCTTTAAAACAGGATATTGGTTCTATTTTATTATTTTTTGGGCCCATGTAATGTGTGTTTTTGCACTATAGGAAGCTGGCTTTAGGCAGGGATTGTAAATTTTTTCTATTTTTATTTATATATTTTTACTATCATTGAGTGGTTTCTTTCTCTGCTGATCTGTTTAACTGAAGAAGCACGAGGTGAGACTAAAGATTTACCTCAGTACTGAATCTTATAGGTTGAACTAGGCGTTTCCTTCCTATTAAGTTTCTCCAAACTTGATCTGGAATTCCAAAAAAACTCAGATGATTTTATATGAACCTGATAGTTCACACTGATTAAATTATATTAATATAGAGATTAAGATAACACACCATTTAATCCCTAAAACTAGATTATTTTGTGAATTTACGTTTATAGAGGAGACATTTTTATATATACAGTATTTCATGTTAATAAAGATATTAAATCTAACATTAATACAACTGAATTCTGAAGAAACGTTTGGTCAGTTTGACATTTAAATTCATAGGTTAAGGAAATTATGTTAACACAAATTAACTTCATAGCTCAAAAGTTTTGACTCAACGTTCGATAGTCTGATGAAAATGTGTTTTGGGGACTTGGTGAAAACCAGTCCTCCAGCTGGACCAGAGGACTGTTCTGATTCTGGGAACTGCTGCATGTTTCCTCATCCAAAACCAAGGCTTGACCTCTTGGTCCAGAGAGGTGACCTTTGGGGTTCACCTCAAAGGTCAAACCTACTTTTCACTTCTGGAGAATTTTACACTTACAGAATCCTTCAATTAGAAATTAAAATTGGATCAAACTTGGTTCTGGACTCATTTAAAGGGTTGTTGTGTTATCCATCTAGTCAGGACCACACTGTTGTCCATGTTTGAACATCTCATGGAGGTCAATTCACCTGACTGGAGATCACATTTAGTTGTTTGATCCCTACTAGTGACTAATCAGGCTTTCCAACAACACAGCTCAAAAAACTAGATTATGAAAAAGTTCAGCATTCCTCATCACTTCAGGAATTCACGGTCCAACCAAGTGTTGAGTGGATAGAAATGAACAGACTTTCAGAAACCTGAGATTTGTTTAAGACACACTTTATTGATCTAATATTCAAATTTTCTGAGACTGAATGTGAGGTTTTCATTACCTGTAGCCAAACAATCAACATAAGAAAAAAAAGCTTGAAAAATTTCACTGTGTGGCGATCACTGCTATACGAGTTTCACTTTCTGACATGGACAAAATAACCCCCCCCCCCCCCCCCCCC
>SSNR01000383.1:510964-545348 GCA_006937965.1 Callopanchax toddi
CCCCCCCCCCCCCCCATTATTTGGGTAGCAGGAACAGAATCAATGAAGGAATCCCAGCAGACTGTTCCCTCCACCAGTGGGAATCCCAGGCGTTCCCAGGCCAGCCTGGAGACGTGCTTACTCCAGCGTGTCCTGGGAGTCTCCTACCAGAAACGCCTCCACAGAACCCGTTTCAGGGTTTACACTTTATACTTTGATCCTGCAGCTACATGGAAGTGGAATTTTTTGGGGGGGTGTAAGTGTTTCATCTTTAACTCCAAACAGGCCAGGTTACCCTTCACTTTCTACGTATATAATAAAATTTAAAACAGATTCTCTTTGTTTCCACACCTGGAACTGAGAGCCAGAAATCACCAGTCCTGCACAGCAGAGGCGTTTTGTCCCAAATGTTTTTATTAGAAGATAATTACAGACGTTTAGACTCCTCGAGGCTGCTTGAAGTTCATGCCGACGGTGGGCTGCGTGACCTGCAGGTTGGACAGACTGCCGAAGTCCTGCAGGACAAGAGACAAAGAAAGGCTGGTCTGAGATCTGCGCCGCACTGGGACAGGTGAGAAGTGTTCAGGAACAGAATCTGTCTGAGAACATCAGGGTCTGAGAGGAACCAGCAGTCCTTCAAACACGGGAAAGCTCTCAGGTTAATCTGCCTGTATTATAATAATGACCACGGCCACGAGGACGCCGCGACCACCTTTCGATACAGGGTGTGTGTCAACAGATTCTCAGTGATGATTAAAGTCATTACATTCTAAAAGTCAGACTTAACAGTCCTAGAACTAATTCCTGATGGTTTCAAGCACTTTCAAAGAGAGGGAGAGAAGAAAAAAACAATCTGTTTATCTTAGTGGAAAAGTAAAAAAGGGTCAATGGTTTTTATATTTAACGTTTTTAGCTTTAAGCAGACCGACTTTCAATCTAATCTAAATGTATTTATAGGACTATAAATACCATGAAGTCAGAATGCTGTAGCAGAAACCGTATAAACATTAATCTGCTAAAAAGAAAAATACAGATCAAACTAAAAGAAATTAATAAATTAAATGTTTTTTTTCAACTCTTTTGCAAACAATCTGGTTTTCAAACACAACAAGCGCAACTTATTTTAAGGTTGTTTAAACGTCAAATAGTCAAAAGATTTCTGATAAAACTGAGCTTAGATCAGATTCTGGTCTTCAGCATTTAAACAACAAAAAAAGACAAATGCAGCCTCTAACTGTTGATATCCAACAACCTGTGGCTTATTTTAGGTTCAAGGTGTTGAACATTTTGATGAGGCAGTAGAGTTATGATCCTGTGAGTGAAAACATGTCTGTCAGTGTTCTAAACTAAAAAACTATGCAACAAGTTAAAGTGCCTGTGACTCCATATTTAAATCACTTTATATTAAACAGGTGTAATCTTTGATGCCTCTAGATTAGCGTTGCACCATTATAACTCAAAATACGCTGTAATTATTTCCTAAGGAGCAACTCAGAGATCAAAAGAAAGCGCCTCCTTCCGGTTCTGCTGGGTTTCTCCTTATTTGGCAGCCTGACACTTCTGCTGCAGCAGGGGGCAGTGTCGTCACGTGAAAGAGAAACGAAACTGAAACTAAACACTACACGGTCTATGGGCAATGGCGGCGGCACTGCCTCGCTCCAGGTGTCGTGAACGTGCATGTGGGAGGAGAATTGACCATATAAGCAAGTCCGGATCACTATGACCTCATAGCGGGCTGGAGTGAAAAAAACGGTTTGAAACCTGGGTCTGAAATCTAGAAGAGCTTCTCACTGGCTGGACTAGGAGACAGATGGACGCCGTTTTTTGCTCTTTCTGGCAGGTTTAAGGTGAGAACTCAACGTTGCAACATGATAGATAAGTCAGAAAACATGGAAACCGATGTCATGGGCACTTTAACACTTCACAGCTCTGTCACATGAAAGCTGCTCCTGAACAGAAACTTAGAAACTTTAGGGTCGACTGTAGCCCTTCATGTGGGCGCCCAGAGTTCAGCCCCCGGCCTGGCCATGTGTTGAAATATTCCTGGGCAAGATTCTGAATCCCCAACTGCCTTTTAGGTCTGTCTCCCTTAGAAAACAGATTCTTAATCTCAATGGGATATTACCTGAATAAATGAGGGTAAATAAAAAGTTCTGTTCCTGTGTACAAAACAGACCAAGTAAAAAACAGGAGAGGGGTTCTGAAACTCTGCAGGTTTGAAAACCTGGAGAACATCACCACCACTGCTGTAACCATGACAACCGTTATCATCAACCTGATAATGGACCAATAGGAATAACTCTGCAGCCTGAGACTCGTTATCTTGATGCACTCTGCGTTAATTTAGCAGCTTTGAAACATCAGAAACTTTTCTACCAATCTGCTGAAGATCCGCACTCAGATTCTGGTCTGAGAAACCGCTAACGAATTCTGAAAGATCAAACACATCATTAAACATCCTGCAGCGTCTCATCCCTCTAATCCTCAGATTTACTGGATGCTTCTGCAACGCTGGAGTCACAAACTCAGATGTTCCACTTCAGGAGAAGCAACTCATAATCCACAGCAATCAAAGCCCTGGCTTGTTTACATTATAATTATTGAATTTTAAATACTTCAATGTCCCTGAGCGGCAATTCATTCACTCCTGAAGGAGTGTAAGAATATTGGCAAAGATGTTAAAATTCAATTCTTCAAATTTAATTGAACTTTAAGATGAATTCAATGCAAAAAGAAGAGAAGGAGAGAAAAAGTGTGAAGTGGTGTTGGAACTAAGTGAGACTCACCAGCAGCTTCAGCATCTCCTTGGTGTCAGGATCAACCTCGATCAGCTCCTGGTCCAGAGCAGACACCTGCACAGGTAGACAGCAGACTGTTAGCCCACCTGAGAGCGATTACACCCCCATCGTCTCCAGCTGTGAGCTGCTGAAACGTTTCATCGTTCTTCAGAGTCAACATAATTTAGACCATTTGAATAAAACAACCAGCAAAAACCACATCAACAAAGAATTTCTGAACAAATACAAAATTTTATTAAAATGTAATATTTTGCTTTAATTTTCCTAACAAGATCCAGAACACTTGCTGTGAAATAAATAATTAAAACCCAAACTGCAGCCGTTCTGTCAGAACTTTGTCTGAGAGCGTCAGGGTTTAAAAGGAACAAGAAGTCCTTTAAACACGGGAAAAAACTCTCATGTTGCTGTTCCTGTAGTATCAATGACCTGGAGACAGACACACCATGATCACTTTCGATACAGGAACACACCATCAGAACCAACACCTGGAAAAAGGTAACGAATCTCCAGAGGTGAAACCTGCAGCATGTAAGAAATCTAAAGTACAGCAGCTCTGGGATCAGACAACATCCTGATGTCAAACTGAACTAATCTAATGAAAATGGATCACAGTCTGACGCGTTCTGTTTCTGTGTTCTCCACCTCCTAACATCACTGACATGTCACGTTCATCACCATCAGGTAAAGTTTCATTATGACTTCTCAGTTACTGGTTCACTTCCCAGCTGCTAAACTGATCAGTTCAGGATCAATTTACAATATTTTGTCAAATTTAGAACCAAAATGAGCACCAGCTTCCCAAACTTTAGCGTAAAACTCATCAGTTGGCACAAAGACAGGTAAGAGATGGATTCACTGACCTCAGGGACGTAGTTGTCCCTCCTCTCCCTCTCCTCCTCCTGCAGCTTGATGGAGATTCCTCTGACCGGACCCCTCTGGATTCTCTTCATCAGATGCGTCACATACCTGCAGGAGCAAACACCCCAATTAAAAACTCCAGCGTTTGGCTTTGACTTTTTACAAGGTTCCATGACAAGTGATTAATGTGCGATAGCGAGTGAGCGCTTCACGTCACAGCTACAGGCTCACCCAGCAATCTTGTTACGGAGCTTCTTGCTTGGGATGATGGCGATCTCTTCACACACCCTCTTGTTGGTGTGGAAGTCGTTTCCCAGCCGGGTGTAATACTTCTCGATGATGACCCTGGCGGCCTTTTTCACCGTTTTGGTCCTGACTCGTCCCTGCAGATGAAAAATGACAAAAACGCATCATTTCAGACGCTCTGGAATCAGAGCAGCAGAAGGAATCAGTTGTAAAAATCAGCCATTATCTTTAACATCTCTGAGACAAAACTTTGTAAAAATAAGGTTCCCATTTATTAAACACTAAAGGCATTTTGACTTTTCACAGGTCCTTAAATTGTATTTTTATCAATTAATTAAAATTTGCATTAGGACGAACAGAAATGTCTTAATGGCAAAAGCCCTGTCAGAAACCACCAGAAAGTAGTTCAAGTTAACCAGCTGTTTTGGTCTGTTTTTGAAATTAACAACAGGTGCAATGACGAGATGATGGTCCAGGGGTGTCAAACTCCAGTCCTCAAGGGCCACAATCCAGCATGTTTTAGAAGTCTCTCAGCTCCACTATCACACCTGATTTGAATCAGTGGCTGATTAACAAGCTTCAGTAGCATATTAGGACATCCTGAAAATGTAATTTAACAAAAGATTCAGGTGTGTTGAATCAGGATGAATGCTAAAACTTGTAGGACAGAGGCCCTCCTGGACTGGAGTTTGACACCCCTAGTTCACACAGCTATACAAAACTACTGGGAACCATTTAGAGTTGCTGTCATGACCTAAGTTAACTGGACTAACCTGATGCTTCAGGGTTACAGTTTTATTATTCTTAATGGCTTCTAATTCAGCCCTTTGTAAGTCAATCATTTCATCAAATTATGTGGCGTCCTTTAGATCCTAACATTATGTTTATGTGCTTAACATACCTCTATCCAAAGCAACTTGCACCATTTAACCTATCAGGTTTGTGTGGGAAACTAGAGTACCTGGAAGAAACTCACACATGCATGGGGAAAACGTGCCAACTCCACGCAGAATGGCTGCAGCTGCTTGCTACCAACTATGCCACTATGCAGCCCAATGTTACTCTTTCCACATCAGGATGAATTGAGGTTTAACTTTTTTTTTAATGCGTTTTTTATTTTTAAACAGTGTATTCTCAAAAGTCTCATTTCACTTCCGTGTCTCAGAAAAAATACTATTAAGACAAAAGTTTCAAGTACTTTATAAAATATCGAGGCACTTTGATAATATTTCATTATAACTAAATTTTCATAAACTTTACAGTTATGACCTGGTTATGGTGGCACCCCACACACTTAAGAACCTGGAGAAGAAACCCAACTGATTTATAAAAACATCTGTGGGTTCAGACTACACTTAACATCCTGCTCAAGCAATTCTGATGAGGATGTTCCTGATACACAGTATGTTTAGAACAACACTGTGTTAATGTTGTGGCCTTGCCTAATGTGTGCCTTGACAATTCTAACTATACCTTTAAGGTTCTCTACAGCTGATGGATCTACCTGAAGGAGGGGACTATTTATTTCGCTCCCTCGGTCTCGGATCCCTCCGCTGCAGCTCCAGCGGTTATCTGCCCTGCGGCTGCCCTGTTAGGAGTATGAACCGGTAGCCTCCGAGACCGAGAGCTCCCAGTAACTTGTTTACCAGTAACTTTTTAACATTTTACATTTTAACAGCCGGTACTGAAATTAAAACCGCGAAACCCTTCCCTTTCCTCCACCCGAGCGGTTCAAAACCCCTCAGCTTGTCCAGCAGAGCAGCGGTCTCAGAAAATTACAAATAATCCAGGTTTCTTGCATCATCTGACAACAATATAAAGACCGGATAATAAAAGGAACACTCCTGTGTTCGTGACTTGACGTACCGGTAGTTTATTATCATTAAAACATTCGGATTATTTAGGATAAAACAGAATGACATGAAGAAGTCACCCACCATGTTGGATCGGCCTGGAAAAAGAGGCCGAGGAGACTTCCGGTGGAAGTTTAAGAGCACGGGCGGAAGTTAGGCGAAGATATTGCTACAGCGTCATCTTTCGGCCACAGGTTGAAACAACAACAACAAGCTATTCAGAAACGCTAAGAACTAGTAACAAAACAGCAGCGGAAACACGCTGCCACCAGGTGGCGCTGTTATACAGTTATAGAGTGTAGAGATCTTGCGTTCTTTTCTGGGATAAGAAAATGTTCACCTAGAACGTTTTTATACTTAGCCGTGTTGTTTGATATGGAAAAGCTCCACATCCACACAAATTAGATTATTTATTGGTTTTAGCCACCTTCAACTTTTACACGGGCAATCTTAAATTTAGCTAAGCCATTCAAACCATAGATGCCTTTAAAAATCTATCCTAAACCCTCAAGCTTTGAATTTACAATTCTGTTGTATATCCATGTCATACGCGTTTTCTCTTATGGATATTTTATTGTACCAAACCATATTCCACATTTTTATGCAAATTATATTTTTCTAATTTACCTAAATTAGATTCACAATTCAAATTTTATTGAATAAATTTCTTAACAGTTTTTTTAAAATAAAAAACTTACAATGCACAGTTCCAAATTATTAGGCACAGTAAGTTTAAAACACTTTATAGGGTTGTATTAAACTAAAAATTGTCATTTGTTGGGTTTGCAGTATATTTACTGAAACCAAAAGTTATTTCAAACTTTTAACATTTTGAAACATTTTAACAGGTCAAGTTACATTTTAACATTGGGCCCCTTATTTGATAGCAGCTTCACGAGTCTTTCATCCATTAAACTTGTGAGTTTTTGAACAGTTTCTTCTTGAGTTTGTTTGCAATATGTCAGAATAACTTCCCAGAGCTGCTGTTTGGATGTAAACTGTCTCCCATCCTCATAGATCTTTTGCCTTGAAAGGTTCTCAATTAGATTGAGGTCAGGGGAGGATGGGGCCACCATGACTTCCTCTCCTTTTATCTCCGTAGAAGCCATTGATGCAGAGGTATTCTTTGCAGCATGAGATGGTGCATTATGCATGAAGAGGATTTTATTACAGAAAGCATAGTTCTTCCTTCTGTACCACTGGGAAGAAAGTGGTCAGTCAGAAACTCCACATACATACAGAGGTCATCTTTACACCGTCAGGGAACCTAAAGGGGCTGACCAGCTGGTCCACCACCTCCAAAGATCCAAAGAGCCCTGAGACACAAATCCATCCATGACTTTAATTGAAAACTAAAAAATCTAATCTTTGTAACAATTAAATAGAATTTGCATAATAATTGAGAACCTTTGTAATATTCTATTTACATAAAAATTATGTTGGAGTTTACCTGGTGCTCTTAGAGGTCATGACCTCCACTTCCTGCTCTTCTGTTTGACATGCAGACACAGATCCTCACTGACTAAATGTTTTAGAATCAAACTAAGTTCTAGAATCATCTTCTTGACCAATAGAATTGTTTTAGTGCGTTTCCTGTTTCCAAGGCAAACTCATTTGACTTTTCACAAACTGTTTGACAGGCAGGTCACCCCTATGATTTATTCAAACAGATGTGGAATTTAACAAACAAAAATCATTTTAAAATGGGAATGTTTGAATAAAAATGTAACCAATATCAAACAGTTAACTTTAAATTACGTAATAATAGTACTTTTAAAAACATTGGTACATTTAATTATAAGCCTTATCGCCCTAAATTCATTAAAAAGTGCAAAAAACATTTTTTTTCATTGCTTTTTCTTTGTGTGGAAGTGAAAAGGTTACAATTAACTTGATCTTCAGCTGAATTCTTCCTTTTTAAACTTTGTGCTCAGTTCTCTTATGAATTATTTTAATTACACTGTGTACTGTAACTTCTTTGTATTTTCATTTCTAAATATGGAATTTAAACTGTAGAGTTGATCAATGGAAAAAGATGTTAAAAACTGAACACATCACTAGAGGAAAGACAGCATTTCTGGAATACAGCCGAGTTGAAAATATCTGAAACAAAAACATGTTTATTATAGTAGAAGTACATTCTCAGTGTGTACAGAAAATACTTGTGATCTCTGATGAATTACAATTCAAAGTTTCCAATAGTTCTTCAAAATGAACCATAAGACGCTAAAATCACCCCAAAGGACATTTTACAGCTGGAATTTATTCTATCAGCATTTCTACAGAGAAAAACAATCATTTTATACTAAAACAAGACAAATTAATTAAAAATCAATGAATAAAAAACACAGAAACACCTTCAGCAGACAGACCACGTTTCTCTGAACGAGAAATAAAATGGTTTCATCTCAAACTCCCTCCTGTTTCTCAGAAAAATAAAAATCAATTTTACAAATTCAAAGGCAAAAATCTGTCATCAGATGTAAAGGATCTGCTTGGTTCGGAGTGTAAAACTGAAGCTCTAGTGCAGCACAGCTTCTGATGTGAGCTACGAGACGCTGACATCTGGAGCGTCTCATTAAATCGACAGTCAGACTTCTGGAAATAACAGGATTATTGCATTTGTTCTAATTTATTTACAATTGATGGATCTAAGAGACAAAAGCAGCTTCAGCTCAGGCTGTCAACACTCCGTTACCTCCATGATCTAAAGCAGTGGTTCTCAACTGGTGGCTCTGGGACCCACCACCTCTTAGAAATATAAGCCGTGACGCATATTGACTCAACATAAATTAAAACTCTCAAATTTAATTAAAGAAATGATGGTGCCATTTGATCCTGAGAGTAGTAGAGGACAATATCACAGAACATCAAGTTTAATGATCAACCATAACAACCACAAGGTGGTGGCGCTAGAGAGGAAATATTCCTCTTCACTGCATTTGAATTTAAACCAAAACAACTCATTATATTCAACTGTTTTCAGACACAAACATGAAATAAAACTCAAACTGGGATGTAGATTCAAAAAGACTCCAAATATGTAGCCCTAGGTGAGAACCCACTCACTGAATGGAAAATAACTATTCAGTCACTCATTCAGCATTAATCATCATGTGCTTTTTTCTGATGACCTCACCAGGAGGTAAACATGAGAAACATCAGAGCTGACATCATCCTGAGAAGAAACTCTGACATCATCATGAGAACTGGGTGAGATTTAGTGGATAAATCTGAGGTCAGGTTCACCTGGTAACACCTGGCTCGTTAAAATGATCAAATTCATCTCATCTACGCTGAGTCTCACCTGCCTTCGGTCAACAGCGTCAATCTGGCAGGTCTTCTTCTATGGTGTAAAATGGACGTTAAATATCATTTCAAGTCATTCAGTTGAATAAATGCTGTTTCTTTTTCTTAAAATTTTCCTTCACTTAAAAACAGGTCCAACAACCAGTTGAGAATCACTGGTTTGACTTTTTCTTCCTCAAATACAAACAGTGGCTTTAATATACAATCATCACTCACATGGTATCACCTGAACACACAGCTGTGTGTTATCTGTGCTTCCAGATCAGTTTGTTTATTTTTGTTTCACTCGATGTCTGGATCCTGGTTTTGCTCTGGAGGAAACTGGATCATCTCCAGTCTGATGCAGTTAACCTGTGAACCCTACAGGTGCACGGACGCTGAAAACCAGACAGCTTCTTATGGTCCCTGTCTGAGGAAACCAGACTTCTTAACTCCTCATGTTTCAGTGGACATGAGTGCAGGTGGAGATCAAAGCTTCAGGTCCTCCAGGAGTAAAACTGGTTCCTGCTGGTTTAGTTGGTCTATGATTCATCCCTCTAAAACCCTGAGTTGCTTTAGACATCTGTTGACTCTTCTGATGGATGAAGAACACGTAAGCCTACAGAACATCTGGTCAGCACAACGGATTACAAATTACAGTTACTTTACAAAAATAACCCAAAGCACACAAACAGGAAGTGAAGAACTGGGTCGGTTTTTATAGCGTCCACAGGAACCAGGAGCTTCAGGGTCAGAGCTGCTGATCAGCTGATCAGAAAAAAAACATCTGCTATCAACCTCTCTGCAGCAAGAACAACCGCCTCCCTCCAAACATTCCATTTGCTCCTAGAAGAAGAAGTAAAAACTTGCATATCCTCAGCCTGAACACGTGGCTCGGGCATGGGTTCTGATGAGACATTGTCATGGTAACGGCAGAGGCACCAGCACGTCCACGTAGCTGACAGGAAGGAGCCCCGTTCTGCCGCCGAGCGTGCCTTCATACCAGTTGGAGTCGGCCTGGCCTGTGAGGACGATGACGTCACCCTCGGTGAACTCGAGCTCGCCCCCGTGGTTCGGCAGGAAGGAGTACATCGCCCGGCAGCAGGGCTGATCCAGGACCAGATCACCGTCAGCTGGGTGGAGACCAGAGAGGAGGTCACGTCTGTGCATCTCAAGTCCAAATCAGCCTGAACCGGGTCGGATCAGAGAACCCAGCAGCTGCTCTCATCTCTGCTTTTAGACAACTACAACATTTTAAAACAACTTTTACATCATTTTATTTCAAAACTACAAGAAGTGGACAGAAAACCACTACTCCAGATGTTAGCTTTGACCTGGAAGACTTTGACCAATCACAGGTCTGTCACTTCCCCAGAAGAGCATTTCTATTGGTCGGTTTACTAACACAGACTGGTCCAATGGGAGGTTCCTGCTTTTTTCTGATTTAACTCAGAAAATTCTGAATGTTTAAATAGGAAAGTGAACTTTATCTGATCTGGATCTGACTAAAACCTGATGCTTTCTTACTGTAACTGGAGACAGGCCTGCCGGGTCGGGACGGTACCACTGTGAGCTGCTCTCCTGCACACAGAAAAGTACAAATAAAAACATATTGAAGCAGTGAATTAATTTATTTTGATCACTTCACAATCCTCTTTAAACAAACACATTGAGTTATCTTGGGTGACCCTGGCTAATCCCTTTAGTCCTGCTGCTCTAGACTCAGACAGCTGGACGACAAACTGACCACATCTCTCTCTGCTGGCTTTACTCTCTCTACTCTCCATGTTTGGAGTTCCTGTTCTTCCTTCCTACTGTCGCCTTCACACTGTGCTGCTCAGAATGAAGGATTTATACCTGCAGAATAGATTTTCATCTATTTACAAGGAGGCGTGTCAGTGGGCGGGGTCTGGTATTCGCTTACGTGGATCAATTCAACATTGATCAGAGGAAATGTGCTTGTATCCATGATAGTCTGATATACCTGGAGTATGTAGTTTTCTAGATTTGAGCACAGTCCATCTTTTATCTGGAATCCATGCAGGTATTTGCACATGGGGCTCCTGGTCTCTGGTCCTCCTTCACTGACCACCTTCAGATGTTCCTGATCTCTGCAGACCAGGAACATCCTGCAGAGCTAAGTTCTGATCCAGCTGTCTGACCAAGTTTGGTCACGTAAATCAAACTGAACCTTTTGCTGCTTTAACTTCAGAGACAGGAAGTTCACCTACTGGCAGATAAACCCTGCCCACTGCCTGCTGCCATGGTAACCAGGTGGTTTTATCAGTCCACGAGCATTAAGTTTTGGCAGATTTCTAAGACAGCAAAATGAGATAAAATGTTCTGTGACCTGAGGAAACGGGAGCTGGGTCCAGAGGCTGCTGGTAGAACCTGATGGTACTGCTGTGGTCTCCTCGGAGTCGGACCTTCCTGGACCTGAACCGTCGCTCCGGTTTGTTACTGGCAGCAGTCAGCCTGGCGTGCAACGTTTACAGAACATTTAGAGGAAAAACATCAGAAGGAAAAAACTAATCAAGCTCAATGTAGGAAAAATACACTGATAAACATTAAATAGAAAAATAAAAAACATCTGAATTTATTTATTTAGGATTCTCTGAGGAGGGAAAACCTGTAAATTTAACACAAGTTCTCATCCTACAGCTGATCTAACGTCTGACCCTACAGCTGATCTAACGTCTGACCCTACAGCTGATCTAACGTCTGACCTACAGCTGATCTAACGTCTGACCCTACAGCTGATCTAACGTCTGACCCTACAGCTGATCCAACGTCTGACCCCACAGCTGATCTAACGTCTGACCATACAGCTGATCCAACGTCTGACCCTACAGCTGATCTAACGTCTGACCATACAGCTGATCTAACGTCTGACCCTACAGCTGATCTAACGTCTGACCCTACAGCTGATCTAACGTCTGACCATACAGCTGATCTAACGTCTGACCCTACAGCTGATCTAACGTCTGACCATACAGCTGATCTAACGTCTGATCTAACGTCTGACCATACAGCTGATCTAACGTCTGATCCTACAGCTGATCTAACGTCTGACCCTACAGCTGATCTAACGTCTGACCCTACAGCTGATCCAACGTCTGACCCCACAGCTGATCTAACGTCTGACCTACAGCTGATCTAACGTCTGACCATACAGCTGATCCAACGTCTGACCATACAGCTGATCCAATGTCTGATCCTACAGCTGATCCAACGTCTGACCCTACAGCTGATCTAACGTCTGACCTACAGCTGATCTAACGTCTGACCTACAGCTGATCTAACGTCTGACCCTACAGCTGATCTAACGTCTGACCCTACAGCTGATCTAACGTCTGACCCTACAGCTGATCTAACGTCTGACCTACAGCTGATCTAACGTCTGACCCTACAGCTGATCTAACGTCTGACCCTACAGCTGATCTAACGTCTGACCCTACAGCTGATCCTCTTAGTTCTGAGCACCTTTCTCTGGAGGAAGGACTTGTTTAACTCCATCAAATCATTTATGGTTCTAGTGTTGAACCCAGACCCACCTGGCTTGCAGGTTACCATGGAGATCCAGCAGGATGTGTTGTGCGTTCTGGTGAAAGTCGAACAGAGCAGCGATCAGAGCAGCCAGCTGGCTGATCAGATCCACCTGTAGGAAGGAAACATCAGAGGATAATTTTTTTCTTTACATTTACTTTTCAGACACATTTAACTGATCTCAAGTTTCAAATATTTACTTATGCGACAACAAATTTTCTTTCTAAATTTTTTAATCTTAAATGACTTATTGCAAAAGTAGGTGGTGAAATCCAGATCATCCCACAGATGGATGAGCTGCTTTTTAAACTCACGTCGTTCTGCAGCAGGACGAACATGCTCCTCTCAGCCAGCTCCTTGGACCAGATGAACTTGTCCCATGCCTGCTGCACCTTCTCTGCTGCCATTTTCCCTCTTCGTCTCTTCTTATAGTCAAGATCCAACCGCCGGCCGTTTGCCTTCTTCAGCTGGAACTGAGCCGGACCAAACCAGGAAACAGAATAAACACAGACAGATTCTCATCCACCAAAAAGAAGAAACAATCTGACTCCAAGACACAAATAAAGCTGGATGAAGGAGCAACATGGAGGATCTGAGAGGCTCTCTGGTGCTCGTCTGGGCGAGATGTCAGCTGATGTTTCAGGAGAAGTCTGGTTCACCTTGATCTCCTTCAGCTCTGTATGTTGGAGCTCCTGCAGCGGGTCAATGAAGGTCCGTTTGACGGTGATGTCCAGAGCGTCCTTGGCCTCTCCGACCTGTTGCAGAGCTCCACCCACAGCTGTCAGAGCTCCGCCTACACAGACAAACAGCAGTTAGACCAAACCCGAGTCCTTCCTGTTAGCTTTTAACCCTTTAAAGGGAAATCAGAGTGTAACTGGAGTTCATTTCTTTGTTATTTTTCATTTAGTTAAAGCGGCACTCCGGAGGATTTCATCAGGAGAGCAGTTTTTGAATCTAGCGTCCAAAGGCTCCTCCTCAAAACATCTCGACACGCGCGTCCGGTCGCGTGTGCGCGCGTGCACGCGGCGCATATACTTCGGACATGAACTGTACAGCTCAATGTGTAGGGTTTAATCACTCACAGTTCACAATCTTATTCCAACAACACTACGAGGGTCTGATGAGCCCTCTCTGTCCCTGCTGCTTCTGATATTAGCTCTGTTAGCAGAGAGCTGCTGCTGGACTCTGAAGCTGAACTTGACTCGGCCCTGGATGAACTTTCTGACCAAAATAAACGCATAATCCTGTCAAGCCTTGCCATTCTGTGAGGTGAAAGGTTTAAAAATAAAAATAAATCCATCTTTATCTGGGGAATGGGTAGGTTTTTAGTAGAAATGAGCTGTGAGTCCTCAGTGAACGGCTGAGACGGCAGAGAAACACACGGAGCGTCCTGTACGACAGCGCCCCCTACTGGTACAGGTTCGGTCGATGCGCGTGCATGTTGAGAGAATGCAGACATTTGAATTTCATTGGCTGAAAAATGTCGGCGGCAAGAAATAATGGAAAGGGGTCTCTAGGAGGAAGGAGGGTCTTCATCAGAATGACAGATGTTGTGGAACTCAACCCATAGATCATAGTTTAGACCTGAAATACCATTTAAAACATTTAGAAAACTTTGATATAGAGAAAAATGCTCCAGAGAGCCGCTTTAATTTTTTGTAAACAATTGAACTTTTTAATTATTAAACATCTGTTGTTTTTCTTTTTAAAACTTATTTTATTTGGTTATTTTGTTCACTTCTTTAAATGTTCGAACTTAACTTAAATACCTTTACATAAAAAAAAACTTCAGGCTGAAAATCTAATTTTAAAGTGATCAAATCTGGTCATTTTTCCTAAAAAGGGTTAAAATGACAGCTCCATTAATCAGATCAGACCAAACTCAGAAGCGGGTCCGAGCTCCTGGCCGTGGAACAACATGCAGTCTCCCAGAATCCCCTCTGCCTGCGGGTGTCCCGTCGCCCTCAACTGTCCTCGGATCCTGGACATGGTACTGAGCATGCTCAGTTTCGCTCTGTGTGCTGCAGACACACAAAGACGTTCAGGTTATGTGTCGCATCTGTCCTCTGTGAAAGTAATGCTGTAGAACCTGATAATGGTTCTCCACAGTAACGTGTGGGTCAAGAGGTTCTGGTGATGAAAGGTGGTTCTGTGTGTTGGCTTGGAGCCAAGTGATGGTTGGACATTGGTTTAAATGGCTCTGAACAGCTGGAGGACCTACCTGGGTTTGGCTGAAGGAGTTCGGTGGTTCTGGACAGCAGCTCAGTCAGCAGGGCATTGATCACCGTGATGTTCTGATGGAAACACAAGAAGTTAGTTTCAGTTTGAACTCAGTCTTTAGTGTTTTGCGTCAGGACATTCACCTTCTGCATTTCCAGAAAGTCTTCATCCAGCCTCGTTCCTTCAGCTCCCATTAGCCTCTCACTCAGCAGCTGCAGCAGGAGACATGAGCACTCAGTACAAGGAAATCTGTAATCTGATTTCACTGAAACAACATAATAATAAGAATGAGAAAAATCCTGTTTAACCCCTGCTGGAAAAAAACAGCATAGACCAGCATAGCTGGTTTCCAGCATATGTTGTGTTTTGGTGCTAGTATGCTGGTCCACCCATTATTTCAACCAGCATTGACCAGCATTGAATCATGCTGGTCCACCAGCTAAACCAACACCAAACCAGCAAAGATCAGCAAACAAATCATGCTGGTCTTGATTTATATGCTGGTCAATGCTGGTCTATGCTGGTCTATGCTGATTTGATGCTGGTCTTTGCTGGTTTGGTGCTGGTTTAGCTGGTAGACCAGCATGATTCAATGCTGGTCTATGCTGGTTGAACTAATGGATCACTATAGACCAGCATACCAGCACCAAAACACAACATATGCTGGAAACCAGCTATGCTGGTCTATGCTGGGTTTTTTCCAGCAGGGAATGGAAATGTCCTGCACTTGTATAGCCGTCATCCTGCTGGGTCACCTGTAAAGAGCATGAATACAATACAATACAATATAACAGAATAGAATTGAATATACAGTAATTCCTTCATTAGTCCCTCTGCTGGGAAATTGCCAGTGTAAAACAGCAAGGTGCCATAAAAAGTCAAATTAAACACAAAAGACACAGACCTAAACCTAAAGCAGTTCTAAAAAATACAAGATAAAACTAAAGAAAAAAGAAAGAAAAATGAAAACTGTAGATATCAGAGACATTTACAGTGGATTAGTATGTATATGGTCTTATTTGTTCAAAATAGAGAACTCAATAAACAGACAGCAGTAGGAAAGTAAAGGTGACATGTTGAACAGAGATGCTGAGAAACACTGGACACATGTTATGGTGTCTGCTGGGAGCAGAGCTGGTTAGAGATTATATATATTCTATTTCTATTATTATTGTTATTAGAGTCTAACAGCTGCTGGGAGAAAGGCTATGCTGGAAAGATAAAGGGACAACCTTCAGTCACTTTCACGATTTAAAGCAGAATCGGTGGTTCTGGAGTTCAGAAGCTCCACAGAACCGAATCAGAATCTAAAAGTCCAAATCTGACGTCATAAATCTGATCGATCCACCGGAGATTGATTAATTACCTAGTTCGACTAGTGATGGCTGGTCGTTCTGTTTATTGTTTAAATCAACTGTAATTCAATCTTCTGGTGGGCCAGGCTCAGTACCGTGAAGGCCTCGTGTCGCAGTAAACCCCCGGAACCGAACACCGGACGGGTCGGTTCCGAACGCACCAGACCGGACCGTTTACCTGGTTGGCTTTGTGGAGCTGCTTCTTCATCCCGGAGACCGACATCGCGGAGCTGCAGCCGGGGCACCGGGTCCCGACAGCCGAGTCAGGTGCTTCGTTCCCCAGCGGGGAATCTCTGCAGCCCCCTCGTTCCGGGAGCTATGATGTCACGCCCCCATCAGTTCCAAATATGGAGTTGGTTTTCCATGTGGTACTATCCCGCCCCCATGAGTCGTAAAGGAGTATTGCAATCAAGAAGCGACTGGTTGAAAATTGGGCAACTGATACCTGAGAAAACCTTTCTGACTTACGGTTGCAGGGAACGGTGCTAATTGTGATTGATAAGTTCCAGAGATACGATGAGTGTTTCATCAATGAAGATGACCGGAAGTGATGTTATGAATTAATCAATGAACTGAAGAGAAAGCTGTCTTGTTGGGGGACACTATGTCAAAATATGTTAATGTGCTTGTTTATTTTTTAATTACTGATATAACAAATCATATGCACAGATACTCTGTAGTCAGATGTATAATTCCTGTATGTTGGCGGGTTGCATCAAGCTGTTTTGTGACATATTTGTCAGTGTTTTAGGTCACTGTGCTTCAGGTCACAACCATGGATTGATATCTGCAGCTGCGGCATGTTTTGGAGACTGTTGGCAGCTAATGTGGTGATGGCATTCAATGTAAAACTAACTCAAGTTGTAGGATAGCAAGCCTTTTGATTAGCTTTGTAGCATTGCAATTCTTAAGTACTTGAGAATACATTTACTTTGTTTTATAAGCAAGCGCAAGCAAAACTCCAGGACTTGGTGTTGTACTAATCACTTTACTGGAATAAAAGGCAAACTTGTGGAAGTGTAATGTGCCTAATGAAAATTCTTCTCAAAAATTAAAACTTCTCATGTATGAGAACATTACACCCATGTCAATCATTCCCATGAATAATGTACAGAGAATTTCTTTTTGACAGCAGTGTGAAATATAGTCCACATGTCAACATAATACTAACATATCAACTAGTCCATGTTGTCAACAACAGAGGTAAAATGCTCACAGCTGTCAAAAACTCTGTAGCTCAGACAGACCTTTGGAGGAAGAGGTCCTCGTCGCAGGGCAGAAAACGTTTTCTTGTATTTTTTATGTCCCTGCTGGTTGGCCACATGCTGTACAGAGAGGAAGGTTCTGCACTCTTGACAGCTTTTGTCCTATTTCTGTCAGTTGATCTTTCTGTTTCCTTTTGTAAAGTGTGGCCCTCACCCAGGACTGATCCCTGCTGGGTGTCTGCGAGGTGTGCAAAATTGGAGCAGCTGTTTTGGCTTCATTTCCAGGAGCCGTCCGAGTGACAGGGTGCTGTGCAAGGGGCGTTGGGAGCAGAAGTCTGTCTCCAGGTGCAGACCAAGGGGTCCTCTGAGCAACAGGCTACCGTGCAGGGGGCCTCCGAAGTAAAAGTCGCCCTCCAGGTTGAGAAAATACCTGTAGTGATTTTAAGTGTTGAGGGTGCAGGTCTGGTGTTGGTGTAGGCGGTGGTAATTTTTCCCATTGTATATTTTGCTTACTATCCTTGCTGAATACACTTCACTTTGCTAGCTAGCTGTTTTCAAAAATTTCTGCCTTGATTTATAATGAGCTTCTGTAAAAAAACCACACACACGGTATTTAACATATCCTAAGTATGGTTGAATAATAGTTTTACATTAGAAATTGTGTTCTTTAATTTACTGTTTATTTTTCAAGGTTTTTACAGTAAAGCACTATGAATAATGTTTGTTGTAGTTTCACTTTATTGCCACAAGAGGGCGATAGCTACCAAGGTTTTTCCAACTAAAAGCACTGTAACTAATGTTTGTTGTAATGTCACAGAGCCGCCACAAGAGGGCGATAGCTACCAATGTTTTTCCAACTAAAAACACTGTAAAAGTGTAAATCATGCTTGTTGTAATGTCACAGAACCGCCACAAGAGGGCGGGTGTTTGTCAGCAGAAACAGAAACCAAAGACCAAAAGTCACAAGATGGTTCACTGCTTTGTACTACCATTCCTGCTGAATACGTCTCACTTCATTAGCTAGCTGTTTTCAAACATTACTGCCTTGATTTATAATAAGCTTATTTAAAAATGACAGTATTTTAACACACCATAAATATGGTTGAATAATAGTTTTACATTAGAAATGGTGTCTTTTAATTTACTGTTTATTTTTCAAGTTTTTTTTAAACTAGAAGCACTGTGAATAGTGTTTGTTGTAGTTTCACCTTATTGCCACAAGAGGGCGACAGATACCAATGTTTTTTCACTGGATTTGAGTCATTTTTCAGTCTGTTTACGTTTTAAACAGGTGTCTGAGAGCATCTCTAAAGTGAATCACATCTGCATTGATCAATTTTCTTTTGTTTGTACTATCTGAAAGTGGTCAGAGGACTGTGAACCAATCAGCTATCATGCAGTTTTGCTCCATGTGGGTTTGTGGGCTTCATATAAAGAGCTTTAGAGATTAAGATGACATTTAAATCAAAGAAGTGAAGACAACACCCATTAGTGATTCATTAATAATGTTCAGAAGTGTTTTTCAGTAAAGCACAGGCATTTTAGACACACACTGATATGGCTCAGATTTGTAAACAACATAGAAAATAAACACAATTTAAAAAAAAAAATGCTGTCTAACATCATCACTGAGGATAATGATTTCACCCTATTGAGTTTTGTTAAACTTTGTTCTAGAAGAGTTTGTTCTCTCTTTAACCTGACTGACATGAGATCCTGCTGCTCCTCAGATTTTACTCATCTTCATTCAGTCTGGGGTGTTTCACACACCTGTATAACTCCTAGTGTTTATTATAGCTAGGCTAAAGACTAAAATGACAAGTTGTTTAGATCATGAAATTGTTTAGGAATGGCTCAAAAAACATTACAATAAAAGAGGAGATGTTTTTGAATTACTCACATTTGAGAAAAAGTGAGCAGGCAAAAAGAGTTCAAAGGAAAGCCCCTTTGCTGTATTATACTCAGAGGTGCACATAACCAGTCCCCCAGTTCTCAAGAGAACTGGATTTCATTCATTGTACCAGAACCCAGTGCCCGAACGCGCCTTTGCGGACCAGCACTTCCGCGGTCCCGATGAGGAACCCCTCGATCTGACGAGCTTCACATCCTGTTGCAGCTCAGTGAATGAGTGCTTACATGACCTCTGAAGCTAGTGGACACACATGACAGGACCTCTAACACACACACACACACACTCACAGCATCTCCAAAGCGCCTGGCACCACGCCTTTACGCACAGCTCCGTTGACGCGTGCTTTAACACACACACAATCACAGTACATCCGACCCACACATGCAACTCACACATGCCCAGTAGGGGTACAACGGGTCACAATAGATCCGGTCTTTGCTAAATCCTCCCCATCCTGTGCTGGTGCTCTGAATCTGCTGATAAATAATTCCCCTCTGAGAAAGGCGTTCATTTTCTCTCTATCAGAATAGGTCATTTAAGTTAACCAGAACAAAGGATCACTGATCAATATCTGATCCACTCTCTGATGCGCGCATGCGGAGCTGCTGATCCTCCATCAATCTCTGTCAGCTGATCATCCTCTACTCTGATGGAAAAACCAGACTCATCTATTTCTCTCTAAGATAACGTGTTGTTTTGGACTTTTATACGAGCTAATGAACGTTAATATTAACGGTGCTGATTCAGGAGCGATCAGACCACCTGGATCGTCACGCCTCCTCACCTGCTGCAGCTGAGTCTGCAGTGAGGAAGAAACCGGGTCAGCTCTGTCTGACCCGAGAGGTGCATAGAAGTCTTTTCAATATTTGATTTGTTTTTATATATAACATTTTTATTTAAGCATCAGATTGACCTCTTGAGTTAAATGTTGTTAATGAGCATTGAGCAGAAAAATGTTGCAGTGTTCTACAACTCTGGGGTGGCATTAGCTCAGTTGGGAGAGTAGCTGGTCTGGTAACCGGAGGGTCACCAGCTCGATCCCCAGCTCTGGCTGGGTTAGATTGTCGTTGTGTCCTTGGGCAAGACACTTCACCCAACTTGCCTGTGTGAATGTGAGTGTGACTGTGTGTGAATGTTGGTGGTGGTCAGAAGGGCCGATGGCGCAGAATGGCAGCCTCACCTCTGCCAGACTGCCCCAGGGCAGCTGTGGCTACAGACATCTGTTGTAGTTTACCACCACCAGAGTGAGAATGAGTGTGTGAATGAATAATGCAACTCTATAAAGCATCTTTGAGTGACCTAAAAAGCACTATATAAAACTGATGCATTATTATTATTACAAAAAAAAAATAGAGCAAAGTTTTTTGTTTTTTATTTTTCTTTCTGCTGATCAGAAAAATGATCCAATCTTTGACTCAAATCTGTGATCCGATCCTATTTGTGAGTTTTTGTCCAGCACTGGTGCAACAACAACAAAAAAAAGCCAACAGCAACAGCTCATCATCATCAACCCCCCCCCCCCGACGTGCGGCCCAAACACCAGAGCCAGACTCTCCCTTGGAAACATATGACATTGTGTGCACCCCTGACTATAAACTCATTCCATCCAGCAGCTATTGGATTGTAAACCTGGCTGTTCTTCTGTGTCCACGTTTTTAATATTCTTTGAATTTTGAGCTGGTGTAATGAACTCAATTTTCACAAGTCAGTCTGTCTATCTGACTGCTATTTTAAAAACATTTCACTGAAGTATAAAGAGAAAATCTAAGTGTGCAGACTGACCACTAGAGGGCAGTGTATTACAGACTACACAGTTTTCATAGAGCAACTGTTTTAACCATTTCATTCTGACTGATCCTGCAAATTCACAGGAGAAACCCGCTGCCTCCTTCTGATGATGCAGGAACACTTTCATAAGAAAAATCCACTTTTTGGTTCATTTGTGGTGTTGTATAAGAATAGGATTAACTATAAACAAACTATAAATAAGTGAACTTAAACAAACTAGAGCGTCACTAAATCAGCTCTAACTCACGTGGGCTCGTTCTGCTGATCTTCTATAGAATGTATTGGTTACTTTTCACTCTATTTTATTATTGATAAGAATAACTTTTGAAATACAAACTGTTAGTGTCACTAAAATCAACAGAGACTGGACTGCTGATGATGACGTCACAGTCTGATCTAAATAATGGTGTTAGATTTAAACACAGCATATCAGGAAACTCTGACGTTATTAAGATTCCAAAAACGAGTTGTTTGCATGTGTGAAAACAGCAGGGCGCACAAGAGCCATATGTACAGGACCGCCGGTTTCCATGGTTACTCCTAGTGCGTCACTTAGAATGCTGAGAAGCAACACCGTCCTCAGAACTTAGTCAAAACTAGTTTAGCTCGCATTTTATTCGATGATTTTAGTCAAATAAAAGCTTCAACAGATAATCTGTTACTTCATGACCTCAAATAAAACCTCCAGGGATGAAGAAAAAGTTAAGGATCAACTTTTAACATCAGAATTGTGAGATTTGATCACTTCAAAGACCCGCAATAACTTCTGTGTTTTGCTGTAAGAAAAAAAATTCAACTCCTAAATTTGACTTTTTCTTTTAAATATAAAATATGACATAATATTTAATAATAGAGAACTGCGGGACAACCACTTTATTGATTTCTTTCTGTTTTTTTTAATCTCCACAATATATTTATAGCTATACTATGTTAGAACGTTGTTAAGAGGCATTAAAAAAGCGTTTAAAGCTACATTGTTTACCGACGTGCTGAGTGCAGCTTTAACAGACAGCTACAAAAACTTACTGTAAGAAGTGTAAAAAGTTTAAATGCAGAAGCTTGCTGTGTGTTTTACCACTGCTGCTTGTGGAGCCAGTTGTTGATGCTGAGCACCTCACAGTGGTTGGTTTTAGCAGGCAGCTTGAGCGTGATGATACATCATACGATACAGCATGCCCCTCCCTTCAGGGAAGGAGAAAAAGACTGATCCCCGAGGAAATAAAACAAAGAGAGATGAACCAAAATCAAGAAAGAAACACCAAACCAGTTTTGATTTCTAAAACTGTTACAGCACACAGTATTTCTTATTTTATATAATAAATAATCCAGTTTAGTCAGTGGTCGGTACGTGATGTCAAAGGACTTTTGCTGGTGAGGTTCAAAGGTCACTGAGAGTTCAGCGCTCCACTGTTTGCCCTCAATAGCAGGTCTGATGCTGCAGTGCTGGTTGGTGGGTGACGACAGACAAGGTGTGTGTTCGAGAGCTTCGAACTGGCAAACAAAATTCTGCACCTGGTTACAGGACAAGGAGGAGGAGGGAAGAATGATCCAACAGATGCTACTAAACTATAATCTGGTGGCTGCTGTGTTTTCATGTTAAAAGTCTCAGCTTACAGCATAAAATGATGCGTCACACAAACGATGTAACACAGGACCGCAGCTCAACATCCCAATGTTTCTGAATACTTCTCTTTAACTTGGAGTCTGACATTTCCAGACAGAGGGAGAAGAAATGAAACATGAGCTTCAGATTCATCTGATTCCCAGGCTTCCAGACATCGAAGGTACTTCAGCTAATTGAATTTGATTCCAAGTTTTATAAATCTTTAAATCTGTCAGAAGCTGCTGACTGATCCAAATGAGCCAAATCAATGTCTCTCTGCTCTCTGGTGCTGGCCTGGAACCATTCCTACCAGGAGAGAAACTCTACCAACACATTAGCTTTAGGGCTTCATGGACAAATGGAAATTACAAATGTGCATTTTTTATATTTTAAAACTCTTTATATCTTGTGCTGTAATAAATAAAGAATTTCACAGTTAATAAATTTAAACTAAAGTCTGATGAGAGTAATTATCATGGAACACTTTCTTGATCTTTGCATAAAAACAACAGTTTACTGTTTATAGTGGGAAATCTTTTCTCTCTGTTTTTCCTGAGTACTTCAGTTGTTCTGTGAAAATAAATCCCAGTGTCTGCTTTTAAACAAGATTGTGTTTTTTGCTGCCACGTCTGTCATCCGCCACTGCAGGTTTGTTTAAAATGTTGAAAACTTCATTCTTTGTTTTTGAAATCATAACCAAGGGAGAGGAATGCAAATAATCTGCAATGGGAGTCACCTCGTTTTGAAAAGTCAGTGTCTGACCAGACTGACATGGCATCAGATAAATCAAATAATTAAAACCTTCCTCTATAAACTATGGATCTGTAATAAAGAACTTTATAATAAAAAGCAAACTTTTTGTTGTGTTTCCCACCAACTTGTTGTCGGTGGAGGCAGCAATGCAGGAGCTCATCAGTCAGTGTGATGGGTGAAGAGGCGCCTTCAACAACGCAGGACAGGTTCTCATATCTGGTGTCCTCACTGAGCTCCAAGGGGGCAAAGGTCACGTCAAAGGAAGCCTCCGACCCTGGGCTGATGTATCCGTTCACTGGTGCAATAGACAACTGTGCAGGGAAATGTTCTGTTGTCCAGTGGAACCTGGTAATAAGACAGACAGAAAACTAAACTTCAGTTTAAACCAGAACATGTGAAGGATTCTGAGGGATTTATAACAGCTTTAGTTTAGATGTTAGGACAGGAAATATACTGTATTTATTATTTAACTTCACCTGGCACCAATGTCTCCAGGGTTCATCATGACGATCTTCTTACTGCAACGTTGGACCACAGCTCCAAAGGACAGGCTGTCCTGGTCTAGCTCCACCTCCACGCCCTGACAGTGGTAATGTTTAATATTACAAAGAAATAAAATGTTTTAAAATAACTTTTTGCCACAAAATAGAGAAATATGTGAACATGAGCAGAGTACATAAATTTTATTAGGAAATATTGAGGATTTTAAAATTATTACAGCTATTACATTCTTCAACATTATATCAGAATACAGATAATTCTTGTCAACCTGGTCAAAGATTTAATAAAATGACTGTTAAACACATTACAGCCCACCTGGCAGCAGCCTGTGATGGTCAGCAGAGGGTGTAGGAGGCCTGAAAACGCCGCCTGCAGCTCAGCACTGAAGGGAGGAACGAGCTGCTGAGGTGAAAACTGGATCTCTGCTGTACCTGAACCGCCGTTAGATCTCAGCTCTGGTGGGCTGACTGACAGATCCTGGTGGGAGAGGGGCCACAATAAGACCTTACTGTTTTTGTATGTGGGTTGTGTGTGTGTGTGTGTGTGTTTGGATTACCTTTGTATCCATGGGTGTGTTTGTGCTCAGCATTAGAGGGAAACAAAGGTCTAAACCGCTGTGATTGACTAGCACCACCTGCTTTTTCACCTCCTGACCCACCATCAGAATTCCCAGCCTGACCTTCTGTCGTAGATTCGAGCTGAGACACACGTTCAGCATAAAAACTTCAATGGATTTTCTTTATTATTTGTTTCACCTAAAAGATCAGTTTTCTTCAGTTACTCCAGCAAGATTCACCAAACTGGGTACACCAAGACTGATTTAGTTTGTGAACAGCTCAGTAAACAGTCTTCTGTTATTAGAATCAGCAAATCCCATTAACATTTTCCAAGATTTGCTAACATAAAGGCTCTTGTGCAAATACAGGTGATTTTTTTTATTTATGTTGTTCCTCAGCTCAGCATTGTGATAAATGTATATCTTATTTATCTCATCTACCCATTGCCAATGTCTAACATGAAATATATTCTACCTTAATCTAACAGTTAACTGACTTTTTAAAATTAAGTTTACAAGATTTGTTACGGATCCCGTCACGCCCCAGCGATCAGCACCCTGGACAGCGCCGGTGCTCTGCTGGTCTCCTCCTCGCACCCAGTTCTCCGCCTTCAGCACCATGGAGAGGCCGCACAGCTGGGTCCAATCCTCTATCAAAAAGACGCTGTGGCCAGTTGTTCTGGGGTTCTGTGGTCTCCCTGGGTGGTGTCTGTTCGTGTAGAGAGAGCCTAGGCAGCTTATAGTTTGGAGGCTAGAAAACGCGTTGATTTTTGGTGAAGGAATCCACTTAGCTTTGTTTTTGGAGTCTTTTAGAAACCTATCCAGGCTTTACTGGACTTTACTTTAGAAATGAATCTCCTCAACTGAATGATGAAGCATCTCTCAAGATAGGGCAAGGTGCTTTACAGAAAAGAAAAAGAAAAAAAGCAAACAATATAACAACAATGAAATCAGATGAGATAAAGATGAACAATCTATACAAATGTACACAGAGCTTTTCTTCGCAGGATGAAGAACAGAAACAAGAGGCATTGGATTAGCATAACTGATTCATCAGAGGTCACGAAAAGCTAGTCTGAACAGGTGGGTTTTTAGCTGCTTTTTAAAAAAGTCCACTGAGTCAACTGATCTCAGGCTCAGGGGCATAGAGTTCCAGAGCCTGGGGGCCACAGAGGCAAATGCCCTGTCACCTTTTGTTTTCAGCCTGGTGCATCTCACAGCCAGGAGGCTCTGGTCCCCAGACCTCAGGGACCTGCAGGGGGTGTACGGCTGGAGAAGACTGCTGACGTAGGAGGGAGCTTGATCATGTAGGGCCTGGTGAACCAGAACCAGGAGCCTAAATTCAATTCTGAAGGGCAGAAGACAAATGTAGGGCTGGATATGGCAGGTTTTTGATGAAAGTACTAATAAATACTCCACTTAAATGCTTTAAGGCCAGAGGTTGTTTGAGACAAATTTGCCACAAGAGCCTACAAGCTGTTGAAGTTAATCACTTTTTTTTTTACAGCAAACTGGTATTTAATTGAATTTATGATTGAAAAAGGCTTAATTCAACAGAACAGTTGACATGTACGATACTGTTTTATTAAAAATTGTGGGTAATAATCTGTCAGATTTTCCCACAAAAATCAAAGCACTCCAAATTATACAACTGTCCCAAAACAAAGCTTACCCAGCCAGAAATAACTCATTAACCAAGACTCTGTGAACAGTTCAGTTTAAAGCAGCTTTCACTTCAGTCAAGAGAGCAGACCATCTGTTCAACTAAAGTGTGCGTGTGTTTGCTTAGATTGTGCCACCGTGAGAAAGAACTGTGTGAGTCTCTAAGATCCAGCAGGATACCAGACACAACATGAGCATTTTCTTTCACCAGCAGTCTCTCAGTTTCCATCTGAAGCAGCTTGTCATCCTACAGGCAGCAGGCCAAGAAGGAAAACAGAATACCAGAGGGGGACAAAGAAAAGATGAATAAACTCTGAAAAGTTTCAGAATAGAGCACTAAAGAGTTTTACTGGTTAAAGAAATGGCCATCATAGTTTGAGGCAAAAAAATAAAATAAAATAAAACTTTATTTACAGAGGACCTTTCATCCAGTATAAGACAATGTGTTTTAAAGTAGACATAAGGACATTGAAAAGGATTTAACAAGTGGAAGGGACTCAAAGAATTGAAGAGACACCTCACCTTGCCTCTCCTTCCTCCGCTTATCCGGGTCCGGGTCACGGGGGCAGTATCCCATGTCGGGCATCCCAGGCCACCTTCTCCCCGGCCAAGTCCACCAGCTCCTCAGCTGGGACGCCCAGGCGTTCCCAGGCCGACCTGAAGATGTATTTCCTCCAGCTTTTCCTGGGTCGACCTGGGGGCCTCCTGCCGGCAGGACATGCCCAGAACAACTCCCGAGGGAGGCGTCCAGGAGGCATCCTAACCAGATGCCCAAACCACCTCACCTGGCTCCTTTAGATATGGAGGAGCAGCGACTCTACTCCGAGTCTCTCCGGAATGTCCCAGCCCGGCCACCCTGTGCAGGAAATTCATTTCAGCCTCTTGTATCCGTGATCTCGTTCTTTCGGTCATTACCCAAAGCTCATGACCATAGGTGAGTATTGGGACGTAGATTGACCGGTAAATCGAGAGCCTTGCTTTCTGGCTCAGCTCCCTCTTCACCACAACCGATCGGTTCAGCGTCCACATCACTGCAGACGCTGCCCCAATCCGCCTGTCGATCTCCCGCTTCCTCCTTCCCTCACTCGTGAACAAGACCCCGAGATACTTAAACTCCTCCACCTGGGGAAGGACCTCTCTCCCGACCCTGAGTTGGCAAGCCACCCTTTTCTGGTCAAGGACCATGGTCTCAGATTTGGAGGTGCTGATCCTCATCCCAGCCGCTTCACACTCGGCTGTGAACCTCCCCAGCAAGAGCTCGATGAAGCGAGAGGACCACATCATCCGCAAACAGCAGAGACGAGATTCTCCTGTCACCAAACTCAACCCCCTCCACACCACGGCTGCGCCTAGAAATCCTGTCCATAAAGGTTATGAACAGGACCGGTGACAAAGGGCAGCCCTGGCGGAGTCCAACCCTCACTGGGAACAGGTCCGACTTACTGCCGGCTATGCGGACCAGACTCACACTCCTCTGGTACAGGGACTGAATGGCCCTTAACAAAAGACCATCCACCCCGTACTCCTGGAGCGTCCCCCACAGGGTGTCCCTGGGGACACAGTCATAAGCCTTCTCCAAATCCACAAAGCACATGTGGATTGGTTGGGCAAACTCCCATGACCCCTCCATCACCCTAGCGAGGGTAAAGAGCTGGTCCACAGTTCCACGACCAGGACGAAAACCACATTGCTCCTCTTCAATCCGAGATTCAACCATCGACCGGACCCTCCTCTCCAGTACCCTGGAGTAGACCTTCCCAGGGAGGCTGAGGAGTGTGATCCCCCTATAGTTGGAACACACCCTCTGGTCCCCCTTCTTAAAAATGGGAACCACCACCCCGGTCTGCCACTCCACAGGAACTGCCCCCGATGACCACGCAATGTTGCAGAGACGTGTCAACCACGACAGTCCTACAACATCCATAGCTTTCAGATACCCAGGTCGGATCTCATCCACCCCCGGGGCTCCGCCGCTGTGTAGTTGTTTGACTACCTCAGCGACTTCTGCCCCAGAGACTGTACAGTCCATCCCCAGGTCTCTCAGCTCTGGTTCCTCATAGGAATGCGTGTCGGTGGGATTGAGGAGCTCCTCAAAGTATTCCTTCCACTGTCCGACTATAACCTCAGCTGACGTCAGCGGCTCCCCGTCCCCACTGTAAACTGTGTGAGCAAGTTGCTGCCTTCCTCCCCCGAGGAGCCGGACAGTTGTCAGAACCTCTTTGGAGCCGATCGATAATCTTTTTCCAAACTCCTCCCACGCCCGAGATTTTGCCTCAGAAACTGCCACCGCTGCACCCTGCTTGGCCTTCCAGTACCTGTCTGCTGCCTCGGGAGACCCACAGACCAGCCACGCCCTGTAGACCTCCTTCTTCAGCCTGATGGCTCCCTCTGGTGTCTACCAGCGGGTACGGGGGTTACGACCATGACTGGCACTGGCTACCTAGCGACCACAGCTAGCAACAACAATCGCAGAGCGGAACAAGGCCCATTCGGACTCAATGTCCCCCACTGCTCTTGGGACGCAGTCAAAGCTTTGCCGGAGGTGGGAGTTGAAGACCATCTTGACAGGCTCTTCTGCCAGGCGTTCCCAGCAGACCCTCACTATGTGATTGGGTCTACCAGGTTTGTGCGGCTTCTTCCCCCGCCATCTGATCCAACTCACCACCAGGTGGCGATCAGTTGACAGCTCCACTTCTCTTATCACCAGAGTGTCCAAAACATATGGCCGCAGGTCAGATGATACAACTATAAAGTCAATCATCGACCTGTGACCCAGGCTGCCCTGGTACCAGGTACACGGATGGGCATCCTTATGTTTGAACATGGTGTTCGTTATGGCCAAACTGCGACTTGCACAGAAGTCCAATAACAGAACACCACTCAAGTTCAGATTGGGCGGGCCGTTCCTCCCAATCACGCCCCTCCAGGTCACGCTGTCATTGCCCACGTGAGCGTTGAAGTCCCCCAGCAGGACTATGGAGTTCCCAGTCGGAGCGCCATCCAGCACTCGTCCCAGGGACTCCAAAAAGGGTGGGTACTCTGAATTGCTATTTGGTGCAAAAGCACAAACAACAGTCAGGACCCGTTCCCCAACCCGAAGGCGCAGGGAAGCTACCCTCTCATATCCTGGGGTAAACCCCAACATACAGGCGGAGAATCTTGGGACTAACAAAAAGCCTACCCCAGCCTTCCGCCTCTCACCCGGATCAACTCCAGCAAAGAAGAGTGTCCAACCCCTCTCCAGGACTTGAGTTCCAGAGCCAACTCTATGTGTCGAGGTGAGCCCGACACATAGAGTCGAGCTCACCTCGACACATAGAGTTGAGGTGAGCCCGACTATATCTAGCCGGTATCCCTCAACTTCCTCCACAAGCTCCAGCTCCTTCCCCGCCAGAGAGGTGACGTTCCATGTCCCAATAACCAGTTTTCCTGTCCGGGGATCGGACCGCCAAAGCTCCCGCCTCGGTCTGCCACCTGATCCACAATGCACTGGACCCTTCATGCTCCTCCTGCAGGTGGTGGGTCCACAGTTGGATGAGACCAGTTTGGGCTGGGCCCGGCCGGGCCCCATGAATACTTGTAAGTACAGATAGTTGAGTGATTTGACAGGCGTAAGCATTGTAGACATCTCTGTTGTGTATTAGGTGACATGGCATAAGAAAAAACTTGATATCTGCAAAATCACTGTAAATCATTTTAAATAATCAAAACACAATTGGAAATGTTATGAAATACTGCACTTATCATTTTGCCTGCTTGCATTGTAAGCATACATTAAATGTATAACTGATATTCAATATAAAAGAGACAAGCCAATGCCAACCACCTTCATTTTTTTATTTAAAAAACATAAGATCCAAATTCACTGCTTTCAGATGATGCAGAGGTAATGCTAACACATTTTCATGCTATAGAATTTGAGATTGGCAACTTTATGGGGATTTTTCTCTTATATTATATGTAAATATTGTGTTATTAATTTCAGCAGCAAGGGTAGTTGTCAGTGGGACATCATAACACCATGAGTAAATACTGAGAGGATAAGCAGCAAATAGCAATTTCCTCGCTAATCTGCAGTTCTTGTAGAGCAGAACAGGACAAACTTCAAACTTAAAGTAAAGATAAGAAGCAGGAACATTCGTGCAGAACGAGGTTATACTAAAAGAAAGGTGTTGCAGATCATTCATCATCACAATAAAAGAAAACTGGTTCGGTAAACACATGAGATAAAACAACTTCTTAATCTTTATGAGCATTTAGGGAGGCATTAGAGACACAGTAATGTGTTTATACAGAATATCATATTTTAAGAGTTTATGAACCACTGAATTTATAAATGGACATATCAGAAAATCTGTTTAAAAATAAAACTACAGTACAAGAAATCCTTCTCAGCAATGTAATCCTACAATATGAACTAGTGGGTGCGCATTGTTTTAAAAAATGAGGCTTTTAGTCTTTAATTTGTTTTTGATTTTTTTTTAGCTTGAATGAAACTATTTGTATCTGCTTTACCTTATGCAAGCTTTTAAACAAAATCTATAGACAATTACAAACACACCCACAAAAAAAGATACCATATTTGTATAGCACTTTTCTAATACTGCAAAGCGCTGCACATTACAGTCATTCACACGCTGATAACAGTAAGCTACATTGTAGCCACAGAAGTGAGGGGACCAATCACAGGAACCACCAGACCCTCTGACCACCACCAACAGGCAGTGTGGATGAAGTGTCTTCCCCAAGGACACAACGACAAAGTAATTCAGCTGGAGCAGGGAACTGACTACCCTCCAGTTTCAAGAGCAACACTCTACCTACCTGTGGAGTACCACAAGGACCAAATTCAAATCCACAACTTTTGAACCTGGACAATGCTACGCCTACATGTATCATGGCATCTATTTCCATGACAAAACTGCCCGATACATTTAGATCTAATTTGTTTTGTTTTATTGAATACCTGTTTAAAATCTTCTGTATGCACAAGGCTCTAGATGTTTTTAATTCCCACATTTTGTCAAGGGTTTTAATGCATGATTAATTTGAAAGGTCATTTTTGAGAAATTGTCATGATCATCTCACAACGGGAAAACCACGTCCTCCAGGTCTGACGTCCAGTCTCTCCTGCTGCTGCGGTGCATCTGGTGGCACCTTGTCATCAGTTTGATTTTCCTCTTCTTCTTCACTTTGAAGGTATATAACTTTAAAATCAAACCCCATCTTGCCAGTATTTTTCACTGTCACGTCAGCTTCCCCTACACAAGAAAAGACCTGCAGGAAATAAAAGTTGAAGGGGAAAAATGTAACAATGATCTGTTTTAGGATCATGAAACATCCCTGTGGCAAACTACTCCATCTGGTGTCTCTCATAGAATCTTTAACAGCTGACTCAGGAAAACGTTTGAAAATAAAAAATATGGTGGAACTTTAAAACTAGTTAATTGTGAAAGAATAAACCAGCTTGTTTGAAAACCTGCTAACTTCTAAAGATACAGGATCAAATTTTTGGCTACAGAATACAAACAATTCCAATAGTAAAAAAGAGAAACACAGCAAGACAGAATAATGCTGAACAGACAGGAAGGATGGAGGAATGTTCTGCTGAATCGCTTTTTCACCTAAATCAAAAATCAATGTGTCCTTGTTTTGAATATCAATGATAACTGGTCCCGATGGCTTGCATACTTAAAGAGGACGAGAAAGTGAAAAAGATTAAACTGTAGAAAACAAGACAGTAACATTCAAAGTTAACATGCAGCTTATCAGCTTATCCCTCCTTTTTTACTGTATGAAACCAGAGTATTCCTTAAAATTCTTGTTTTTACTGTATATAAACTGTTTAATGCAATTTTTCCACATATTTTAATTTTGACTTAAAGCTGACATGGAGCATTTTACTATGTATCAAAGTTTTATAAATGTTTCAAATGACAGTTCAGTTCTAAACTATGACCTATGGGTCGAGTTCCACAACATCTGTTATTCTTCTGAAGACCCTCCTTCCTCCTATAGATCCCTTTGAATTCTCTCTGACCGGTGAACTTTTTCAGCCAATAGAATTCAAATTTCCACACAGTTGGCTGTCAGTCAACGTGCACGCACTTCACGCAATTCTGTAGATGTGGGGGCCGTGTGCGCCCAGGATGCTCCATGTCTTCCTATTTAGTCTGGCTGGTCATGGAGAAGTCAGAACTCATTTCTACTAAAACGTTATCCATTCCCCGACTACTGAGGAATTTATTTTTACACTTTTCTACACACAGAATGGCAAGGCTTGCCAAGGATACGCATTTATTTTGGGCAAGAACTCCATTCTAGGGCGAGATTCCTCATGTCCGGGTTCTGCAGCTTCCCAGTTTAAGAGCGACGTGTTGCATAAGCACAGTGTGACAGTCAGGTCTAGTCAGAGCATTGTACAGAACAAGATTTGTGAGCTGTGTGCAGTCATACAGTTTGAGCAGGAGCTGGAGCTGAGAGCCATGACACAGTTTATGACTGGCTTTAGAGACCAAAGTCTAAATGTGATTCTGTAAATGTGACAAATAGTTGTTGAACAAAAAGTATAAAAACTAAAATACAAGAAGCATGTCAGCCCCAAATCAGGAAAAGTAGCTAAAATAAACAAATTTGTCATTGCTCCCAGAGAATATATACATTCAAAGCTGCAGCAGAATTTCTACGTTTGATAGTTCTAATGGTAGAATTTTTATACTGAACATTTTTTTAACTTGATTTTTATTTGATGTCTTCTAATGACTCCTCAGTTTAGCTGCTAACACTCTAGTGGTGTTCAGCCCATGTTAGCAGTTCTAAGCATAAACATCTGAGTTTCTGAGCATGAATTCAGTTTGAGTGATGATCAAACCACAACACTTCAACACTCAGATTTTACCTACATTTATTGGAACCAACTTAAGGTGAAACAAAAGAAAAGCATGCATGACACTGACTGAACAATTAAAGTTTGGCTGGTTTCAGGAGGGTTATAGTTCCTGGAAAACCTCAAGTTTCTGTCATTTCTTTAAGTTCTATGATTAATAACAATTTAAATTAACGTAAGGTTGAATATTCACTTAAAGGATGATTTTATCAATGCCTGCTTTGCTTTCTAATGCTGGATAGATACTAACCTTGATTTAAGTTCCAAGAAAAATATCAGGCAAGTTGGATTGCTCCAAATAGCAGCTCAGAGTACCCACCCTTTTTGGAGTCCCTGGGACGAGTGCTGGATAGCGCTCCTACTGGGGACTCCATAGTCCTGCTGGGGGACTTCAACGCTCACGTGGGCAATGACAGCGTGACCTGGAGGGGCGTGATTGGGAGGAACGGCCCGCCCAATCTGAACTCAAGTGGTGTTCTGTTTTTGGACTTCTGTGCAAGTCGCAGTTTGGCCATAACGAACACCATGTTCGAACATAAGGATGCCCACCGGTACACCTGGTACCAGGGCAGCCTAGGTTACAGGTCGATGATTGACTTTATAGTTGTATAATCTGACCTGAGACCGTATGTTTTGGACACTCGAGTGAAGAGAGGAGCGGAGCTGTCAACTGATCACCACCTGGTGGTGAGTTGGATCAGATGGCAGGGGAAGATGCTACGCAGACCTGGTAGACCCAAACGTATAGTGAGGGTCTGCTGGGAACGCCTGGCAGAAGAGCCTGTCAAGATGGTCTTCAACTCCCACCTCCGGCAGAGCTTCGACCGCGTCCCGAGAGCAGTGGGGGACATTGAGTCCGAATGGGCCTTGTTCCGCTCTGCGATTGTTGAGGCGGCTGTTGCTAGCTGTGGTCGCAAGGTAGCCGGTGCCAATCGTGGCAGTAACCCCCGTACCCGCTGGTGGACACCAGAGGTTAGGGGAGCCGTCAGGCTGAAGAAGGAGGCCTACAAGGCATGGCTAGTCTGTGGGTCTCCAGAGGCAGCTGATGGGTATCGGAGGGCCAAGCGGGGTGCAGCAGTGGCAGTTTCCGAGGCAAAATCTCGAGCGTGGGAGGAGTTCGGCGAGACCATGGAGAAAGACTATCGGTCGGCTCCAAAAAGGTTCTGGCAAACCATCCGACGCCTCAGGGGAGGAAGGCGGCAACTCGCTCACACTGTTTACAGTGGGGAAGGGGAGCTGCTGACATCAACTGGGGCTATAGTCGGGCGGTGGAAGGAATACTTTGAGGAGCTCCTCAATCCCACCGACACGCATTCCTATGAGGAACCAGAGCTGGGAGACCTGGGGACGGACTGTCCAATCTCTGGGGCAGAAG
>SSNR01000383.1:548081-561841 GCA_006937965.1 Callopanchax toddi
GGGGGGGGGGGGGGGGGGGGGGGGGGGGGGTTACTTGTTTTTCTAAGAGAGACTTTAAAACCAACTGGTGCTGACAAAAGAACAGATGGTGAGACAGAAAATGATGACTCTGCAGGAGCTCACCTCAAAACAAATAGCCCTAGCTGACATTTTCATATCTGTTGGTCTCTCGCCCATTTTTTCTTACAGTCAAGAACACTGTGACAGTTCCTATGTTTACACTCCCTCAAATAAAACCAGACAAAGGCTACTGAGCTGCAAACAAGTTTCTTTTAGCAGGTTGTCAGAGATGAAGTGGTGGTGTAAAACAAAAGGATTTGGGACCTCAAACAGCAAATGCACATCGAGATATTCATACTGCACATATTTTATTTTATTCTCCTTCACATCCCCACAGTGAAGAAGTGGTATATAGAACGTAGTGGACTGGAATGCAAAGCACAGCCTTGGTTAAAGAATTATTGACACTTGTACCTGTCTTACACCTATTAACCTCATTACATCTAAGGGGAAACATGAGGAATGGAAATGTATTGTTTGCATTAATCCTCTGACTTAAAGTGTCCTTTAAAAAAAAGTTTATTTCATTCAAACAAGATTCTGTAAGCTGTAAGCCTCCGCTGAACGGCGCAAGGACATGACGCAGCAGCTCCCAGGAGACCTACTTCCGTACTGTACCGTAGTCTAAAATAGAACCTGTAAGTCCTTCGTTTTTTATTTTCACTTGCAGTCGGTGTGTTTATTGAGGTCACTAGGCAGAATTAATATCATTACAGTAGTATCACTACTGAGTGAGTTTTAAGAACTTTTTTCCTCTCAATGCTAGTTGTTACCATTCACTTACAGTGTTTTACGCTAAGCTAATGCTAAAAGAGTGGATCAGGAAAACGGCTGGGCTGTTTACACATAGTTTTTGCCCACTTATCTAATTATAAGGAATATGGCAACGGACAAAAAAATCACTTTGTGGTGGAATATCCCTTTAAGTAAGGTACAATCAGTGAGTTGTACAATGTTAACAAACCAGAACTATTCAACAGAAACCTGACTCTACTGTGATTGCTTTGGCAACTTGACCTTTTATGTAACCAGTATGACTTCCAGGTCTGATCCTCATCAAACATCACTCCTAAAAATGTGGTTTCTTTTACTCTTTGAATTGATATCCGTCTGTTGTTAATGATACCTCATTGTTTCTTTTGTCATTAAATAATATAGAATTTGTTTTGTTAAGATTCAGAGTTAATCTGTTTATATCAAACCAGGTTTTTAACTCTTATCAGTTCATTATTTATCACTTGAGTTACTTCATTTATATCTGATCCTGAATAAAACAATGTTGTATCATCAGGAAAATAAAATGGTACCAAGTAGCTCAGATACATTTACCAGGTCGTTAATAAACAATATGAACAGTTTAGGTCCAAGGACCGACCCTTGTGGTACTCCACAATTAATGTCACTCAATTCTGATTTAGTATTGTTTATCTGAACAAATTGTTTTCTGTTTTCTAAATAACTTTGATGAGCCACACCTCTTATTCCATACTGAAATCATTTCTGAAGTAACCTTGAATGATCAATAACATCAAATGCTCTCTTGAAATCAATACAAATACCAATGAAGCTGATACGTTTTTATTGTCTATTGCTGTTTATATTTTATCTGTTAACTTTTATTAACCCACACTAACACAAAGTCTGAAGCTTTAAATTTCCCATTGTTTGTTCTTGTCCACATGTTAGATATGTTTATCATTTAGGGAAGGGCTATTCAATAGAAAGCCTGTGGGCCAGATGCTCTTCCTCTATTTATTATTAGACTTTCTCTTGTGACAGTGATGACTTGTTACTCCTCTCTTAAGCCAGCTCACACTGTTGAGGTATAGGGCTGCCACAAACGATTATTTTGATAGTCAACCGACTAGTCACCGATGATTTTTACGATTAGTCGACTAATCGGATCATGCGTACATTGGACATAAAATGTACAGTTTATTGCACCTGCATGCAGCTGCTGTCACAGTGCCCCCTGGTGTCCTGTTTGTGCTGGTTTTCTCTGTGTTTTCATGTTTCTCCTCTTGTTCTCCACAGGTGTTCCCTGTTGTAATCCAGCCACGCCACCTGTGTCTCATTTCGTCATCACCTCCCTCCGTATATCCGTCTCGTCAGATCCTTCTGTCATGTTTATTTGGGTGCGTGTAGAGCAGAACCCAAGCTTCAATAATAAGATCAATCTGGCCTGGGAATGCCTTGGGGTCCTGTCAGAGGCGCTGGTGAAGGTGGCCGGGGAGAAGACGGTATGGGATCCTTGTTGGGATGCTGCCCCCGTGACCCGGACCCTGATAAGCGGCGGAAGGCGAGGCGAGATACATATGACATTGTGACATTACAAATGATTGTGTGTCTTATTAATTAATTACTTACAGTAATTTAATCCCTCGTGCATTTATGAAAATAAAGTGCCATCAAAACAGGATATAGTGTAAGATTTCTGGTTCCGATCATGCTGGAGTCTTCCCAAAGGACACTCTGCAGTATCTACATGTTTGCTGCTGCAACTATCTGGATAAAAAAGAGTTTGCTCCTCTGACAATCCCATCTCCAAGGGCTGTGGTGTAATTACCGATAGGAATGTAATTAGCAAAACATGGCAAGTAGTGCAGGTTCTGTGTGGAAGAAAGAGACTTTAGAGTGTTGAGGTCTACATTTAATTAGCAGGGAGGCCTATAATGGAGGTCACAATCCTTAAGAGACTGGGTGATGAAAGAGACGATGAATTGGATAAGGTTACGATGGCAAAGGACCAGGGGGAGAGAGGGAGGGGATAAAAAAAGACAAGCAATGTAAAAACCCTGAGAGGAGAAGAAGAGGCAAAAAGGAGAATACCAACAGATGGAGGAGGTAGAGAGGAAAAAGCTGATTGAGGGTGATAAATCTTGCAGAGTTATTGCAGTTATTTGGTTCAAGGCCACAAACGGACTACTACAGTATTCACAGTTCATTCCCGGAGAGTCAAAGGAAAGGCTGGAAATAGGGAACACTGTAAAGTTTATAAAGTACACAATCAGTAAATGTGTCTCCCCAGAGAATTTATAATGCATCTGGTTCAATTCAGTTCAGAGGGTTAAATGTATAGCTGCTGGACTGAAGCATCCCAGAGGGAAGGTTTAATGTATGGCAAAGATCCATTCTGTTCTTGTCCCTGAATTTTGTCTATTCAGTAATTCATTGATGGATTTTTCCCCCAAACTCCAGTAAGTCTTATGGAGAACAAGTTTTATCACTTCTTTTCGAAAAGAACAGGTAAAAAACAGAGGCTTTATCTTTTTTAGGCTCACAGGTGAGACAAGCTACATTTGGAAATTCCATAATTTCAGTTTGTGGTTAAATGCGGAAATACTTTTATTTACAACTTTCTGACTTGTCTTAGCCCTTCATATCCTACAAATCTTTTCTAAAGTTTAGATTTTTTCATTTTTAGTGTTAATAGTTATCTGTAGGAAGGTAGGTGTATGTCTTATAGCTGCAGCAAAATACAAACAGATTTAAAACTAGAATATGCAGGGATAATTTAAAAAAAAATCTGCAAATATAAAGTAGACTTGGCAAAACAAAGGCAATATAATGTATATTACAGCATGATTTAGTTGTAGAGTGTAATGGCTTTTTGCAGAAAAGCTTTCCTGTATCGGCTGATACAACAGCAGAGCTGCAGCCTATCAGTAAAGGTTCATCAAGTCTGTGGTGGAGAGGATGTTCAAGATTGTCTCTTATGGACAACAGTTTGTTCAGCATCTTTTTCTCCACCACCATGTCACTGAGTTCAGTCTGCAACCAATAATGAAGCCAGTCTTAATTATAACTTTATTGAGTCTGTTGATGTGACAGACTCTAATGCTGGCGCTCCAACAGACCACAATAAATAAAACCAAAGCATCAGCTACTGATAACAGAGCTCCAACATCTTTCTGCTCACACTCAAGACCCTGGGTGAGTCTACTCGTCTTCCTGCATTCAGCTTCAGAGTTGGGTCTCCAGTTCAGTCTGTTGCTTAGGTACTAAGTGCTGTATTTATTTAAAGTGAAAAAGTTAGAACAACACATTTTAAAGGCATCCTGCAGCTGTAGCATATAACCTCATCCACAATATGTATCTCCATATCCTTTTAGACTGCTGAATTAAAGCACACCTACAACTCGCCCTGACAGCTGTCACCTAATAATAAAGACTGAAAAAAGATCAAACAAAGCAGGAAAATGACTCATTCTGTAATACGTACATGAGACACTAGCATAAACAGTAAAATGCAAGTTTTGAAGCTACTAAAATTCACATGTCAATTACTCAAATTCATATTTTTGCTATGGCCACATGAGCCAGGTCATAACAGCAGAAAAAACCTGCCTAGTAACAGTTAGAGGTAATTAGTTTTCATGAGGATTAATATATTTACTCCACTGATTTGATCAGAAATGTCTCATTTTTAGTTGTTGTTTTAGTTGGATGGAACTATAAATGACAAGCATCAACAATTTAGAAGCTCTTTTTGTATTTATTGGGAAGAGACGTTATTTGAAGCAGGTTCTGTAAATAGAAAAATACAAATAAATCACCATAAGCAGTTTTTCCTAAAAATCAACCAGATCATTCTGTAATTCTGCAAAATAATAATGGAAGAAAATATTAATAGTTTGAGGTTTGGCAGGTTAAAAAAAGAGGTGGCAATTACTCACACTATGCTGAGTAAGTAGATTTATTGGAAGGAACGGTTACATTTCAGTTTATGGTGACATTATGGCTGAAGTCAGTGAGTTTTTTTCTTGAAACAAAAATAACTAAAACAACTGGAAAATCTGACTGATTGTTGTACACAGAAATGAGCACCTTAGATGTGGCAGCTGGTTTCTCCAGTGGAATCACACAGAGAAAAGGGTTTGACGAGAGAGAGCGTTATGGACAGTCAGGGGCAGAGGTGACACATTAGTCAACACCAGCTTCTCATATACAGGCAGCAGGCGCTGTCCTTGGACCTGTAAGTCAAAAACCCATCTGTAAATAATACAACAAACAGAAACACAACAGAATGAAGATGTGACCCTTTTCCTTTCTGATAACTCTTTGCTTCTGTCATTTACATCTTTGCTTTCAGACTCCAGCATTCATGATCATTGAACATACTTTCATTCAAAATGAAACATAAAAATAAATCTAAGTCTACCCAGCTCCTCTGCTGGGACGCCCAGGCGATGTATTTCCTCCAGCTTGTCCTGGGTCGACCCGGTGGCCTTCTGCCAGCAGGACGTGCCCAAAACACTTTCTGAGGGAGGCGTCCTAACCAGATGCCTGAACCACCTCAACTGGTTCTTCTCAATGTGTGGGAGCAGCAACTCTACTCCAAGTTCCTCCCGAAAATCTGAGCTCCTCACCCTACCTCCAAGGCTGAGCCTGGCTGCCCTGCAGAGGAAACTCTTTTCGGTCACTTGTATCTGCAACTGCAAGCTTGTTCTGAAGAGAGAACAGTTTGGAATTCCTTGCTGCTTTCCTGCAACTCAAACCCAGAGGCAACTATGAGTACAAGCTGTGTTGCAAAATAAAGAAGTTAACTGATCAAATCTTGAAAATAACTTTATGGGACAGCCAGGAGAAAGCTCCACACGAACCGGACTGAGGCTCAACGCTGGCTTTTCTCTGGCTGAGAGTGAAGTTCCACAGTTCACGGCATGTTTCTGTTTGTGAGAACTGATGGGGGGTAGAAAGCTTCTCTCAGACATGCTTCCACATTTTTGTTTTTTGGAAGAGGCCAGGACACCATCAATCTTCCAGAACGTTGTGTGCACTCGCAGGCCGTGATTGGTCAGTTTGAAAGGGTACCGAATGGAACCAAAGCTTGAAAGATAAAATAATTTGAGGCCCACTTTCAGTGTTACACGTATAGCTGTAAATCACAATATAATCTACTAGTGCCCAGGTCAAGGCTGGGAGCAAAGGGCCAGTCACTGAGGATGGTCGTGCCCGTTCCTGTGGCTGACACACAGATACTGTGTCTCTGACTGTCCTGTATAGATATTACCAGCTTGTCCATGAATTACACCATGTCCCTCAGATGTGCCACTATCTTTAGGTTCAGCTGGCCTTGTGGTGGCACTTTTCTATCACTGGGCTCAATGAGACTGCTTCTTCTCCTGTGAAAAACAGACGCACAACCTGAGCTGAATGAGGGCATGTGTTGTTACTATGTCATGTCTTCCCTTGGAAACACCAGTGTTCCACTAGCTTCTTCCATCACTGAAACATGATGCATTAAATGTCTCCCTTATGAGGTTACTTCCCTCTAACTGAACTGCACAAGTCTTGAGAGTTAACCCATGGCGGGACCTTGGAAGATAAATGTGTATATCAAATAGCAATTTAATCACATCAACTTACAGCGCAACATACGATCCAGGAGATAAAGGAAGAGCAGTGGCTCCTGCCTGACAAAACTAAGATAAAAGATGTCATTAATATGAGCAGGATAATGTGCAAACTGTGTTATATAGACGTACAGGACTTCATAGCATGCTTAGTTTAAAATACAAAAAGAAAATTCTAAATTAATCTCACATCTGCATTTAAAGACTGCAGCAAAACAACTCTAGGATTCATTAAATTGACCGTTTTGTGGATGTTGTATTGTATCTTTCTGATTAGTTTTAAGTGTAAAACAAACACAAAAGACCTAATGCCCATCTAGATTTCTGTCTTTATTCTGCTCACTCTACTGTATATCTATCTGACCAAGCAGTAGTCGAGATCACAATCAATGTTCTATATAAGATTTGTGCTGATGGATGGCTGGAACATAAACTTTTAATTGAGATTTTGAAAATTAGCTTCCAACGAATGCAGTGAAGCTTGAGCGCTGTCACCGCCTGTAGGACAGCACAGCAGATTATCGATCAGTGAGGAAACACTCAAGCACTGCAGCTGACATTTGTGGTGCCACACTGAAGTAGAGGCTGCACACAAAAAGATTGGGCAAAAAATAAATATAAAAGTGTGTTTTATGTCCACTTTATACAACAGAAAACCCCCTCAGAGGAGCGCAGCACACTTAACTGGTGAGTGGCATTGGGAAGTCATATATCACTTTCCCAGTGTTTGTACGATCAAGCTGAAGGAGCTTGTGAAAGCAGACTGGGAGTGGATCGATACGTGGGTGATCACAGTAAAGGGGTGGGCGGGGTCAGAGGAGGAGAAGGAGCAAAGGGTTCACTCCCCGGAGTGAGGAGGAAGATGAGTGGAATCTCAAATAATCACATCAAACTTGCTGCATTCCACAGCTTAATTAGCATTGATTGAATGCAGCACAAGTCAGAACACTTTAGAATTTAAATTTCTGCTGTATCCTTTACAGCAATCAGAGAAACGCTCTCCCACCATCATATCTAATAAACACAGCAACAATACAGCTGAGAAACAAGATGAATTATTTATAGGTGGTATTTTCTGTTAACATCTAAAGGAGTGAATTTATTTAGGATACAGATATTTGCGATTTCTAGTTCAGTGACTCATATCCATCCAGTGTTCATAGGTAAAGAACTTAATAATTTGGACACTTGGAATAAGTCAAGTTAGAACAAGAATAAAGATGTTCTCACAGATAAACACTTAAACACCAGCCCAGCTTGATATGTTAGGAAATATCTGCTCAATCTTGTATCAGCCGCTCTATTTGTGTGGCTGTTTGCCAGCCTATTGAGCGAGACGCAATGTAATAGAAGAATCAACATCGATTGACACTTGCAAATGCAGAGGAGAAACTCCTTCTCTCACCACTGCTTTAAAGGAGAGGACAGGGTCACACAACTGCAGTTACACCAGGCTTGCCATTGTGAGTTTTAATTTGTGTAGGTGTGCAGTTGTGTCTATTGAGCAATGGGTTTGACATATCAGGCAATGCTGATATGGTGATGCAGTATGAGAGGAGCTTCCAGGAGGCAAGTGAAGTACTGAGTATGAGAAAACACCGCTCTCCAATTGCAGTAGTGTCTAGCATTCCATTAACACTTAGTAAGCCTGATTGGTTTAAAGGTGCTATAGCTAATTTGCAAAACAAATTAGCTTAAAACATTGTTTTTCATGCCTCTTAACAATGTTCTAACATAATATAGCTATAAATATATTGTGGCAACTAAAGAAATTAATGAGGTGGTTCCCTCACAGTTCTCTAAGCGTTTCTCTAATACGTTTCAGACTGAAAGCATCTATTGGACAATCCGGATGTCTGTCTTGCCAAAGCACCTCACTTCTACACTGCTTGGATCCTCCATTAATGTGTGCTGGAGCAATTTTCAGCAGAACATCCCGGAAGTGAGAGAAGGACAGAAACGGCCTGCTGTTAGCGCTTTAATTTTAGGAAAAAATACCAGAGTCCAACAAGAGAAACACGTTTTTAGCTAGCAGAAAAAAAAAACAACATTTGGACGTTGAAGGAGGAAAAACCAGGATGAACACTGGCATAGCGTTTCAGCAGCTGGTGTTTAGCGCACTCTTGTTTATTGTGGCAATGCGTGTGTGCCCGGGGGAGGCGTGGCATAAGGAGGGGTGAGAGCTCTGAGACGTGTTTGTGTAAAAAACCTAGCTTGTTTGAAAATGACCTATAAGGAATATTTAAAAGTTTGATAAAAAGAAAACTTTTTTCCAAGGTTTAAATAAACGAAAAGCCGCTGATGGTTAAATGCTCAAAAAGATTTGAAAGAAACAGTTGAATAAAGACTGATATTTGAACGAGCTGTTTAACTGTAACTGTGGATTTTACCAATTGTGGAAACGTGTGAGCATTGAAGAATACTATTTACTATCCTGTTTGTGATTCTGTTACGAAATGTGTCAGATATCAAGTCCTGCAGATTCAAAACAAACACGAAAATCACACATACAGTACAGACTTATAGTTCAATCAGCAGCAGTGTGGTAAATGTCATGTTCTACACTCCTCAAAGCGCTGTACAACACAACAGTCATTCACCCATGAACACACACTGGTGGTGATCAGCTACGCTGTGGCCTCAGCTGCCCTGGGGCTCACTGACAGAGGCGGGGATGTCATGCACCGGCGTCCAAGTCCCTCTGACCACCACCAGTAGGCAAGGTGGGTGAAGTGTCTTGCCCAAGGACACAACGACAAAGTAACCCAGCCGGAGCTGGGATCAAACCGGTGACACTCCGGTTGCCAGACCGGCCACTCTAAAACTACAGGAAGTTAAAGAAAACCCAACAATTAGACTTCTAAAAAAACTGGTAAGAAATCCCCACCTGTTTTAGAGCTTGATATCTCCGGCAGACTTCACAATAGAAACATCATTTAAAGTTTAAATAGGTCACACAATGTTGCACTTTACATGACTGAAGTGGTATTTGTATATCTCTTATGGTTTTTTTTATACAATGACAGTTTAGGCTTAGATTATAACAAAGCTTAGTTTCTAGGCAGTAGCTGCACCAGCACTCTTCAAGTTAGAGCATAAGTTCATAAATATTACAGCTGACAACTTGCCATTAAATCCTTTTGAAATGTCACACTCAAATAATGGATGTTATTCTGAGATTTTTCCATCTGAATGCTTTGTAATGGTTGTAACAATTTGAAAGAAATATCCTCCTGGAATGAAACAAAAAAATTTAACAAGAACTAATTACTTGAAGAGTTTAAAGATTTGAGCTCATTAACTCATTAATCACAAATCCAATTACACTGGATTTAATTAGTCAAAGGAGAAGCAGGAAATTGACAAAGTTTTATTAGAAATCAGCAAGTGAATCTGCAGATGAAAAGACTAATGAGAAGTTTAAATAAACAGGATGGAAGTGCTTCTCCTTCTGGTTTGTCTGCTCTCACCCTGCCATGTCACGGTGTGAGTTTTTGACTGGAAGAGTTTTCTTTTTTATGCTTTAGCTTTAAATGAAACTCTTGTGGTGTGCTGTGAGTCTGTGTGGATGTTGGTGTTCGTACCAGGTGGGAGACTGGTTGAACAGTGAAGTTCTATCAATGTCTGTTAGAACTGGAGTTCTGCCAAAGTCCAGCTGTGTGATTAGAATATGAACAACTGGTCTCTGCCCAATGCATGACAGGACGAATTTCTTCAACAAAACAGGGAAGAAAAAAATAAGAGAACAGAATTTAATATTTTGTAAAAAGAAATATATATAAAAAACACAGTATGTAATCTGCTGTATCACATATTCACTGACCAGAGGATCCTGGAGGCTGCCAAACACAGCAACCTGTAGGGGGCAGTGCAGTCTATAGAGCTTTTGCCACCAGTGAGCCTGTGAGGAAGGAGAGCTCCTCTGAGCTCTGAACTAAAAGTCTTCTTCACTCTCCTGAAAACATTGAAATAACGTTTAAAATGTAGCAATTCTGAACCAAACTATCGTATCCATGCTAGGTCTTTGCATCAGGTGATACATTGGTGTGGCATCTCAGTCATCCAGGACATGAAAGTATTGAGTAATTTAAAGGAAGGCAACTGGACTTCTCTTGTTTGTGAAGTCTGGGAGGTGAAACATCTTCAAGAAACAAGAAAAGTACAGTTCCCTTCTTTTTAATCATTTAGGATTTGTATAAAGTATCATTTCTTTTATATTCAAGTCAAAGTACAAAAACATTTCTGGAGATTTAGGAGAGCTTTAATTGACACTTTTATTTTGTTTAAAAAATTGTAAATTTGATTTGATTTAAATTTACAGGGTGAAATCTGTTTGGCAGAAGTTGCATTGATAGTAAGACCGTTTAGTGCAGCTAGCGCTGAACAAAATAAAACCATTTGTTATTAAGAACATTTGAAACTAAACGATACAAATTCAATCTGAATGGTAACAAGGAGGTTTATCATTAAATCTACAGTCACTAGTGTTTCTGGCCCCTCGTGAGCAGACTTGACAAATTTTGGAACAGATTTTTTTTTTAACGCAGGGCAAAGTTCATAGGCACAAAGGATGTGTTGAAGAGGTCAATGAGGCTGGAAGGGTAGAAAAATACAAACAGAGTCAGGGCTATTAAATAGATGAAACTACAGAGAAAATAAAAGCTGAGATAGATATGTTTGATGTCACGTTTAAGATGATGAAACGTCTGATGCAGCAAAATGAAACGAGAGTAAAAATACATTTATCTCACAAAGGCTACATCTCCAAACTCTGGTCATAGACATCAAATGTGGGACAGCGACACGACCCCCGAAAAAATACAAAATGTGAGAAATCTGGTAAAAGTACTCTAAAATAAGTACTGAGTGTTGCTGAAAGTGAAAACTTTGTTCTTTGATTTGAAACACTGCTACAACTTTTTAGAGGTGAGGCGAGTTTACTTAAAAACACCTAAATCTTCACCTGAAGGTCAGGGTAAGAGGCTGAGGCTGTCCTGTGACGGTCAGCAGTAAGTCTTCAGAGAAAGATCCCAACGTGTGACTGTGAAAGGTGACTTCTGCAGTCTGGCAGGCCTCAGGGGGAACAACACCTTTATCAGGCCTGATGGAGATGCAGCGACCAAATGTGGTGTCAGGGCTCAGAAACCTAAAGGGAGCATCAATAGGGCCTTTGTTGGATATCTGAACCTGAGTAAAAAGAAACAAATCATTTAATCATTGATATCACATGTATAGACAGAGATCACTATTAGATGCTTTACTGAAATTCAGGACTGATGTATGATCTGTGTTGTAATATTTCTGACAATAGAAGCCGGATTATGTTCCACACAGAACAGATAATGAACACAAATAGATGTGTATCAGTTACATTATGGCGGATAATTATCAGTTTACTGTGCTTAGGTCAAATGTATGGTCTCAATGATCAGAACAGAACAAAAATGACACTGAATGAGTCCTGTGAGTTGAGTGATTATTGCTGTAACACGACGTCTGAGGCTCAGAAGGACAGAACAATCTTCTTTTTGGGATGCTGTCAGTTTAATTCCAGCTTCCTCCACCAAACCAAAGTGCTCAGGTGAGACAGTGTACCCCAAACTGCCCTGAATCTGCAAGTCAGTGTGTGTGAATGGACAAATATGACTTGTAATATTAAAATGCTTAAAGTGTTATGTGAATACAGCCCATTTCACCTTTCAATTTAGTGATATGGATGAAAATAATCTATGCATCAAACACAAAGGACATAGAGGTCATATATATACATAACATATTCATTTAATTCAAAATTGAATTAAACACTGTCTCACGTTTTGTACATTAGAGAGTAAGAGGGACCAGTAAATGTCAAAATTTGATGGATGGTGACCTTTGACCTCCATCCACGCCCCCTTGACCTCTATTGTTTGAAACTCTTTGATCTTCCTGTCCCCTTGACCTCTATTGTTTGACATCCTATTGTTTGATCTTCCTATTGTGCGAAACCGGTGACCCCCAAAAGTAAATGTCAAAATTTGATGGATGGTGCGAAACCTTTTGTTCTGACCCCCGCCCCCAAGGGAACTGCTTGACCCCAAAAAGTAAATGTCAAAAAATTTTGATGTGCGGAGCCCGCCCAGAATATAAAGACCCGCCTATGTCCCACCCCTCCAGGGGCGTGAATCTCCCTGCAGGAACTCACCCCCCTTAAGAAACAGTGACTCGTCACCCTGCCATGGTGACCCACCCCTCATGACTCAACACTCTTCCCCGCTTTCCCACCCATATTGCGTTTCTCTCCCAATCAGAGGATAGAGGAGGAGTTTCGGTTACACTTTAAATAGACCTATTTTGTTCTAGTTTGTTGTAAAAAAAACACAGTTACAAGACGGCAGACATAAAAAAACAGGCTAGCATGACTTCAACTGATTCTACAACTCTCCACAAGAATCCAACAACTGCCTCTACAACCCAAGAGAAGAAACCGATCGGTCAAACTCCGATCGATGAGCCTTTTCACGGGAAAACTAAAATGCAACTGCGTAGGAGACAAGCGCCACCCACAGAACCTTTGTACCGGCAATGGTCGTTATCGGAATACGGACTGGATGAGTCATGGTATTACTATTTCAAGTATGGCCGAGGAGAACTATGGTTTAACCAGACCAAAGATGATGATCCACTCGGGCATCTTTTGTCAATAGGGGTTCTCGGTTACAATGACTGGGCAATTCTCCGAGATGTGGTTCCTCGTGACAATGAAGAAGAAGAGGAAGAAGAAGACTCACCAACCGAGGCCAAACGGATGAAATATCCTTCAACATGCCCAGAGAAAATGGTGAAAATTGGGCATGACTCACTACCGCAGAGAAAATTGAACTTTCCATACGACACCGAACTCGTTTTCAGCGCAGTCTGGGAAGGAAAAAAAGAAACAAACGGTCAGTGGAATTTCCGAGCGTGTATTCGTAAATTTGATGACAAGACACCGTTTGACTTATTCATCCTCGAAACCGTAAATATGGAATGCGGAGTGTTCAGGGCCCTGCTGGCGATCCCGTACGATGCTTGGAAAAACGCAATAAACGAAGTCGCTGACCAGATCGACACCCTTTTCCGTTCATGTCGCTGCTGGAATGATGTTTTGTCTGTGAGGGATATCTAAAAACCCCACCTGTGGACCCTCCCAACCACCCCTCGAGGGAGCCGCCCTTCCCCCCCATTTCGCCCCCTCCCCCATGGGGACCACCTTCCCCACGCATTTCCCCTCCCATTCTCCATCGCCCCTCCCTTTTTTCCCCATGCTAACCATCCCCCATTCGCCCCTATTCTCTAAAAACAGATATATTTCAACACTTTCTT
>SSNR01000384.1:20915-44871 GCA_006937965.1 Callopanchax toddi
CGTTCCATCAGAAGGTGTGTGTCTTGTTCCATCAGAAGGTGTGTGTCTTGTTCCATCAGAAGGTGTGTGTCTTGTTCCATCAGAAGGTGTGTGTCTTGTTCCATCAGAAGGTGTGTGTCTTGTTCCATCAGAAGGTGTTTGTCTTGTTCCATCAGAAGGTGTGTGTCTTGTTCCATCAGAAGGTGTGTGTCTTGTTCCATCAGAAGGTGTGTGTCTTGTTCCATCTGAAGGTGTGTGTCCTGTTCCATCAGAAGGTGTGTGTCCTGTTCCATCAGAAGGTCTGTGTCTTGTTCCATCTGAAGGTGTGTGTCTTGTTCCATCTGAAGGTGTTTGTCTTGTTCCATCAGAAGGTGTTTGTCCTGTTCCATCTGAAGGTGTTTGTCTTGTTCCATCAGAAGGTGTGTGTCTTGTTCCATCTGAAGGTGTGTGTCCTGTTCCATCAGAAGGTGTGTGTCCTGTTCCATCAGAACGTGTGTGTCCTGTTCCATCAGAAGGTGTGTGTCCTGTTCCATCAGAAGGTGTGCGTCTTGTTCCATCTGAAGGTGTGTGTCCTGTTCCATCTGAAGGTGTGTGTCCTGTTCCATCTGAAGGTGTGTGTCCTGTTCCATCTGAAGGTGTGTGTCCTGTTCCATCAGAAGGTGTGTGTCCTGTTCCAGGACCTGGACCACTGGCTGGAACTGATGGAACCATGAATTCTGCTGACTTCCAGAAAATCCTGAAGAACATCTGACCTTTGACCTTAAACAGTTTGTTCATGTTGGAAAACCCTCCATTGAGGCTGATCTGAAACATTTCAGTATAGATGGGACAAAATTCCTCCACAGTGATGAAAGACTCATTACTAGTCATCACAAACACTGGATACATTATACAACCTGTTATGACATTTAGGGGCAAAAACATTTTCACATAGGTTGGATTGGATGACCCCTGTACCTAAAAAATTTAAAGCATCATTTGAAAACATCATTTTATATTTACTCAGGTATATTTACCTGATACTGAAATGTGTTTGCTGATGTGAAACTGTGACGAGTCATGTGAGGTATGTAGTTGTAAGTGAGCAAGTACTTTTCCATACTTCTGTAGATCTTAGTATCAAAACAACCCTGCTTTGTTGATAGCAGTCATATGAATCATAAATGCCCCCACTGCTGGTAAGTGATGTGGATCCAGACTCATGTCTGTTTTTCTGTTTCCATCTGAGTGAACTCTGTATTTGTGTACATGACTCAACATCAGGAGGGTCGTATCGTGCTTTAGAGGCCACATGTGCTTCATGGGAATAAAAGAAAACAAAAGCAAATCAGAGAAGAGGGCAGAAGTGAGAACTAAAAGAAAAATGATAAGACATCAAAGCCTGTGGAAAGATGAAAACAATAGAAGAAGATTACAGGAGGTTGTTCTTTCTCTGATCACAGTTCAAAAAAACATGAAGGACACAAAAAGAAGAAGGCAGCTGAATCAGAAAAGAGAACTCAACAACTTAAGATCCATAAAAACAACATCCTCTCTTCTATCAACAAACATCTTTTTATTTGTTTTCCACAAAATTCAATAAATACAAAATACAAACCTGCTTCAAAGTTCACAAAGACTAAAAAAGATCATCAAAAACCGTTTACCAACCCGACAACAAAGGGATGTTTCCACGTCCTCTCCCAGAGAAACGGGACGAGTGGAAATGTATTCTTATAAGAGAAAGCTGCAGGCTGGCTGAAGAAACAGGAAGAGATGCTTCCAATTATTCATAATCTGCATCACAACATGAAATCACACACATATAAACCTGTGCTGGCCTAGATTCAAGCAGCCGTTTTCCTTGGCGAGTCCGGATGAGGCTGTGCTTCAAGGAGAAGCTCTGTCAATCATCGTTCCAACGTTCGCTGCTCAAAATCCAGATTTCAGTCCCTGTCAACAGCTTTCCTGGATTTCCAGCATCCCGTTGAGCTTCTGCGACAATCTGAGCAATGTAGAATTCCAGCGAGCGCTGGAGGCAGCAGACGAGGAGACTTGAATCAGTCCTTCATTTCCTCCATGGCTCTCCGTCTCCGTCCAACTCCTCTTTACAATCTTGAAGCTGATAACAGGGTGGGTCTCGGGGGTGGGGTTGTAGTGTGTGGTTCTAAAGAAGGGGACGGGGTGGGGTTAGCGTTTCGAGGCATCAGTGTCTCCAGGATCTTTGTTTGTTTGGTGAATTCATCATCAGCTCATCTTCCTCTGTGATCTAATAAAAGGAAAACACAATTTCAGTTGTGACAGATGATTTATGACTACAGACCACAAACGTGATAATCCATTAATATCCCTCCTTTTGGAGAGAGCATGTGTTGGTGTTGCAGCACATGTGTGCCAACAAGCTTCCATGGCGATATGACCTCTCCTCTACAGCGCACCACTACAGGATGTGAAGTTCGTCAGAGTCTGATTGGGACCGCGAAAACCCCGGTCTGGAAAAGGCATGTTTGAGCAGAAGAATCCGATACGCTCGGGTGCATATGCAGACTGGAGGACCCGTTATGTAAACCCCTGGCTCTAATTATTTAATCACAATTAATGCAATAATTTGACACCCCACTTAAAACTTAATCACATTAACTGTTGTGAATCTGGACCTGAAATGTTCTGGATTTGTTGCTTCGTTCAGAGCTTTGAGGTGACTTGTGTTGTTGTGAAGCTTCATGAATAAACTGATCTGAATTGAACTGGTTATTCAAAATTAGCAACTGTAGCACCTCAGGCTGGAATAGGTATTCTGTCAAAACAACCATGAGGTATACATTTACCGAAATGTAAATGTTATAAAATACCATTTGCACCAGAAGCTTTTTGAGATTGTACTAGTATTAGGACACTGTAACTTGCCCCTTTGTGGCTAGTTGTTAGCTCGTCTGTTTGATCAGTGCTAATCAAATGGGGTGGCGTTTAGCTCAGTTGGTAGAGTGGCCGGTCTGATAACCAGAGGGTCACCCGTTCAATCCCCACCTCCAGCTGGGCTAGATTGTCGTTGTGTCCTTGGGCAAGACACTTCACCCAACTTGCCTGTGTGACTGTGTGTGAATGTTGGTGGTGGTGGTCAGAAGGGCCGATGGCGCAGAATGGTAGCCTCGCCTCTGTCAGTCTGCCCCAGGGCAGCTGTGACTACAGACGTCTGTCGTAGTTTACCACCACCGGTGTAAATGTGTGAAAGAATAATGGAGCTTCTGTCAAAGCGCTTTGGGTGTTTAGAAAGGCACTATATAAATCCAATCCATTATTATTATTAATCTCTGTTTCTACTGAAGCAGTGCAAAGGGCTGTCTACTACAGGTGAGATGATGTGATGTTCTGATTCAGTCTCAACTACCAGATCTGCATGGTGACACTCAACTCATGGTCCCTGAGTAACAACTTCAGTACCTCAATATTATGTGCACCTCGGTGTATAGCACTTTTGTTAGTCATGGACTACAAAGAGCATTACTTTACAGTCAGCAGGGCCGTGCAGAGACCTTTGAAGGGGCAGGTGCTCAAAGTTAAAAAAGGGGCACATACAAAAATATAATTTCTACACCTGTCCAGACTGGGATTTGAACCCCAGTCTCCTGTGTGCAAAATTGGTGCTCTACAGCTGTGCCACAGCTTCATTATAAACAATCAGTCACTCCAGTTCTACTGAGTGACATAAAGAGAATCCAGAGCTGAACAGAGACCTGATTCTGACTGAGAGACAAACACCTGCTAACAGGTCCAGAGAAACTAGATTATACTGGACTGAATATTCACTTAATGTTCTTACTTTTGTTCTATACATAGACGTTTAGTGATGGTAGTACTATTTACTTGATGCAATTTAATGCAACACGTTGAGCTGTCCGTCAGCTGGTTGTTATGACAACGGGGGCGGGCCGTGTGTGTCTGAGAGAGGAGACGTGCTTCTCGTTGGATCTTTTGCTCTGTTTAGGTTAGACTACAGCTGTTCAGTAATAAAGGAACGAGAATTAGAACAGCTGAGTTGTTCTTGAGCAAGTAGAACATTACAATAGCATCAAATTAGGAGCTTCTGTGTCGGTATTTACCGGACAGCACGAGGAGGAACTTGGAAATGGAAACTATCAGCTGATCTCAGGAGCAAAAGGAGAGGGAGGGGGGAGGCCAGCAGCGGCGGGTGCAGAGAGAATAGCGCTTATTGAGCAAAACTGCGGATAAAGGGACTGTTTAACCATCTGACTAGAAAAAGTTCAAACCCCCACATCCCCCCTGTTTATTACATCAGTCTGTTTCTACTACAGCACCGCTGATCAGGCGGAAAAAAAACGTGCATGCTCATTACAGCTGGCTCCCGGTAACCGGCGCGCTGTGCCCTCATGGACGAACATTTATTATTGGTCATCATGTGACTGACAGCATCCAGATCATTTTATTAGGCTGGAATTGTTACTGATAGTTACATTTTAACATTGAGGGGCACAGACGGGCCTTCACACACATATCCAAAAAAAATAAAAAAAAAATGCCCTGGAAAAAAAGAGCACTTTGAACCTCAAAGAGAAAAGGGGCAGGTGTTCAAGCCCCTATAGCCGCCCCCTCTGCACGTGCCTGACAGTCAGTCATTAATCCACTCGCTGATGGCAGTATGCTACATTGTAGGCAGAGCTGTCATACACCAGGCACCAGACCCACCAACCACCAGCAACAGATTAGGTGGGCAAACTGTCCCATCAGTTCCAAGACGGCCACTTCTAAACCTTTGTTTAAAACACTGTTTCTATACAGAACTGATGTCTCTTTACAGGAATAATCTGTGTCGATAAACTGTCTCCCTGCTCTGTGATCCTCTACAAAAAGCTCTCATAAACTGATTTTAATCATTTTAATGTTCTGATGGTCTGTCAAAGCATTACATTATTGTATTGAAATCTGGGGAAGTACTTATAAAACACATACACACCCAGTTTTTCTCCTACAAAAAAGAGCCATAAGAACCATTACTCAAAGTAGTACCGGTCGCCAGCCTCCTGGATTGTGGGAAATGTAGTTAATTATGTTTTGTACGAAAACGGGTTTATACCTTTATCTATGGGAATCGATTAATTTACAATACATTTAGCGCCACCTTTGATATATACACACAGGCATGCTTTATTTAACTGCTCAAGACAACCGTTTTCATTTATTTGTCACTAGTGAACCATGTTTATTACTTTTTTTTGTTGTGTTACGGCAAAGCATAATTAACTACGTTTCCCACAATCCTCGGCAGCCGGCCCAGAGCCGACCGGTCTCTAACAGCGGACTCACCATGTTTACTTCAAGAAACGAGTCTCATTATGTTTCTGATTGTTCTGTTACCCACTCGTACTGGCAGCTGTGAAAGTGTTTCATCAAAGTTGTGACATTTTTTTGATTTTCAAGTCACTGAAATGGAACTATTCCTCACGGCTGTGACAGAAGAGCGAGCATCTTCATTTATCAAGGTAAACAGAACACCTTCAGTTTTTTCATTCTTTTGGGAATGCAACAGGCTCAGCTGTAGAGCTTTAACAACACTTCTGTCTGTGTTATTAGTCAGCTGATGGCCGCTGACAGCTTTGTTTTCATATAGGAAACGTGTACAACTTATTAGCAGACTTTTAGCCTAGTACAGCGTCAGCGAATGTCCCATCTCGTCATTTTGACACTGCATCGGGATTTGCATTAGAATCAAAGGAGACACCATTTCGTACAAATGTGACGAAAAGGAGCACTTATAGCGTCAGTCATTGCCGCAGAAGGCGAGTGACCAAGCGTTTGTTTCCGACGAGTTCGGAGTGAGACTGTGTTGGTGAAACATGACACATAAAACATCTACAACCAGAGGGGGGGGGAGTCACTGCTCACCAGCACATTCAGGACAGCATGAGTTCTCCATACGAGTGATGTTGGAGCACGCCAGCACTGGACACTGCTTCCTCTGACATTTAGTCACTCCATGCTGTGGAGAAGAGGAGTGGGAGGCTGAGGGTTAGAGGAGAAACAGACGCATGGTTCAAGTGAGTTCATTTGAACTCATTCATTAGCCTGACATTCACACATAGGCACCTCTAAAGGGGGCGCAGTGGCAGTTTCCCCACAGAAAAATATGTTGCCACCCCAGCTGCCGCCCATTTTTAGGCTAAGTGAAATACTTTATACATTTCATAAATGTTAGAGGTCAGCTTTTCTCTACAGAACCATTCCCTAGAGTTTTAAAATAGTTTCACATCAACCAGCTGTAACAGCCGTAATTGTGTAGTGTCTCTTTAAGACAGCCTAAGTTTCATGTTGTGTGATGTCACAAGTGTGCGCCCTGCTACCACAAGTTTTTGGAGGAAACGTGGTACGCTACTGGACGCACAAACTGAGAGGACTCTTTATTTTATTATCTTAAACTATTGTGACTACGGGTTGTATGAACTCTGCTTAGTTCATGTTTGACTAACAGCAGCCATTCAACCGGGCCTTGTAAGGTTGGTGAAGAAGTGTTATTAAAAGACCGTGTGGAAATCCCCATTACTAGCGTGGTCGTGAGTTTTTCGCAGTCTCACAGGTTTTTCTGTGCCTCCTCTCCACACAGCCTGGAAAATTTCACCAGCAGAGACAAAAACACTAGACCGTCTCAGCTCAGTGCAGTGATACAAGAACAGGTCGGCCATATTGGGAGGGGAGACACCAGCCAGTATAAGAGTATTTAAATAGTGTGAGCTGTGGTTTTAACAGGATTAAAAGTGGTTCAGGTTTACATTTCATAAATACATTTTAGTTTCAGGTGGAGTTTTTCTTTCTTTTACTGTTGTTGGAGCTAAAATAACAAACACATATTCTTTTTTCAGTATTAGGTGAAAAACCTACAAAAACCTACTGAGATCATTGAAATATTAAACTAGAAAACTGGAAAAAAGTTGTCCTACTGAAGGTGAATTTAGGTTTATTTACAATATGAATTAATTAAAATGTATGATATTATCTCGCTTGAGATGTTTTGCTTGTTTTAGCCATAGACTTTATTTTGACTTAATTATGATTACATTTTTAACATGCTTATTCTAAAATCCATTGCAAATTTTGGGGGCAAAAACTGACTAAATATTTTAAAACGTTCTTAGAAATAAAAGTTATTTAACCACATAACACAGGGTGGTTATGTGTTGATTTATTCTACGTATTTCATGCACCTAAATACCCTGAATGTAAGAAACAATAAACTCTAACCTCCTGCTGAGTCTCCAGGGTTACCTTGGTCAATAAAAAAATTTAAAAACTTTTCAAGGTGAGTTTTCAAGATTTTCCAGCAGCTCACATTGATAATGATTTACATATGATCAGTACATTTTTACTCAAAACAATTATTTAACTTCCTTGTCTCATAAAAATGAATGTTTTGGTTCTAAAAGCAGTGCTTTGTTACAATGTCAAACAGAGACTTGATTTTGGTTCTGGGGTCAATACTGATGATTGATTTTTGTGCAGCTCTGACTTGCTGATATCCTGATTTATCTCTAAAAACTACAAATACCAGAATATTTTTTCTGATTAGCTTGAAAAAATAATTCTAGAAGGAAAACTTCCACGTGGAGGATCTGTTAGCATGAATTAGTGAGAGTGAGTTCACACAGAAATGTGAAGGGTTTAGTTGGTGTTTGGTGATGATGCTGCATTCACTGACAGAAAAAAATCCCCCAAAACACGTTTGAGTTCCAGACTGATCAAGCTGAATATTGATCAGTTCTGATCACCAGCTGACCTTTTGGTGTATCTCTGGTTTCAAGCACTTTATTACCACTGGGACCGTGGCTCAAGGGGGGGGGGGGGGGTTCTGCTGATCAGTACACAGGGTTCAATCCCAGGCCATGTGTCGAAGCATCCTAGGAAAGGATGCTAAGAAACCAGTCTGCTCCTCAGAAATGGGTCAAACACCAAGTACAAATTCCACTATGTTGTACTGTGGTGTACCATCCCCATTATTAAAAATTCAAGCACTTTCCAAACATTTAAAATATCAAAATATATAAGTAAACCATTTGCAAGGACTTCAAGAACCCGTAAAAACCCTGAATCTCATGCCACACCTTTGCCACCCTTAGAAAAATGGCTGCTGCACAAACAGACAGGACAAGACTTTGTTTTGTTGAAAACCACTACAGCCCTTCCTGAGGCCCGATGCTTACATCACACCAGCAGTTGATGCACTTCATTTCTCCCACCAGTGGCACCCAGGGGTGCCAGCTATCACTGTTCTGGTAAAAGTTCTTTCCGAATTTGCAGTGGCGTGGACCGTCTGCCTGCATCATGTCACTGTGCTGCAGGCCTGCAGGGGTCCTCTCCTCCTCTGGACACTCTTTACAGCAGTCTGAGGGGCTCCGCCTCACCGGGTGGCTGCAGGTCAACATGGGACACGTCACCTTCTCACAGTGGACCTCCCCTGTAGATCCCTGTGGATGGAGAAGAGATAACAGCACATTAACCCTAACTCTACACCTTCACTCAAACTTAATTCAATCAACATCAAGGTGCGTTGTTGAGATTTTCTTATAATGCTGAATATTTACACACAGGATAAAACATTGATATTCAAAATGATTTTTTTTCTTCCTTCTCTCATACAAATCTGTGTTATTGTGCTTTATTCAACCTCAGCTACAGTTTAACCCTCATCAGAGTCATTATGGACATTTGTGTCCATTTGGCTAAATGTTCTCTCAATATGTCCATCATGGTGGCTGTTACTGCAGAAGGTACTTTTTAAAAAAAATCAAGCTGTCCATTCCAGGCCCCCGTAGAACCCTGACTGGTGTTTATTTACCTTACAGGTGCAGACGGCACATTTAATGTAGCCGAAAGGAGGAACAAAGGGATGCCATGTGGTTCCTGGGGCATGCATCTTCTGGTCTCCTTCAAAGTAACAACCTGAGATGCAGGAGAAGAAAAAGAAGAAGATTATTATAGAGGACAGCCTGAAGGAAAAGGTGCATCTGTGTGCAGAGATCCTGTGAGTGAAATACAGCAAAAGAGAGAGAAATAAAGAGACGTTAACCTTCAGGGTGTTCCTCCACTCGCTCTGCAGCTTTCATGTCTTTGGGCTCTCTCCTGTCTAAACATGAGGGAAACAACAAGAGGATGAAGGTTAGATTAAGTCTGAGATCTTTATAACTTAATGCATATTGTCATGCTTATTGACATGCTACAGCATATTAAAACGTGCAGAATAATATTGGCTTGAATTAGAATGAAGAATCATTTCTATTGGACACTGAGAAAATAGTATCCAGGCTTGAATTTGAACATTTTGAAATTTTGATTAAAAGAATTCATAACAGTTTGGAATTCAGTTTTGGTTTAATAGAGAAAAAACATTTATGAGTTATTTAATCAGATTCAGATGCCCTGTGAGTATTTAGAGATGCAGGTTTGAGACTCTTATTGTGAAAGACCAAAAGAAGTTCCTCTGTAGAGGCTGCTGCCGGAGTAAAGACTGCACCTCGAATCGATTCAAGGAAAAAACGTTTTTTGATTTGTAGTTTTTTGTAGTTTATCTAGTAAAAAGTAAAAATTCCCCTCTAACAACAGTTCAGGGACATTTTAGAAATATTCCATGACCTTTGACCTTTTTAAAACATGTCAACTTTACCTCTTTCTTTCAGTTTATAACCTGCATAGAGCCCACTGAGTGTGTTTAGTTTGTAGGTTAGAAGTCTAAATTTGGTGGTTTGGTCTCTCTAACTCAAATCAGTCAAATCAGTTGATAAAAACTCACCATCACAGACGGGACAGCACTTGTCCTCAGGCTGAATGGTTCTGGAGCACGTCAGCACTGGACAGATGACCGGATCACAGATCACTGTTCGCTTCTACAGGAAGAGAAAACAGAGTTTTAATAGGAACGAAAGCCATTGCTATGTTTACTCTGGTAATAAGTTTTAATGTTTCTCTAAACACTTTAACACTAGACCTGCCAAATGGTAAGTTTGTTACCCAGTTTTACCTTTTAAGTTCTTATTGATTCTGTGAAATTACCAGACATGTCTGTCTGTTACTGAAAAACTCTTTATGAGCTTGTAAAATCTGAGATATTTATAAAACAAAATAAGAACGTGTTGTCTCTCAGACTAGGTTTACTTGTGGTTCCTAGAGTTTCTAAAATTAGAATGGGAGGAAGAGCTTTGAGCATATACGCTGAAACAGGATCAATCACGGGCTGTGGGACCGGACCGGTCCTAAGTTACCATCACTAGGAAAATGCCTGATGCCCGATCCACATCCCACATCCAGACCCAGAGATGGTGCCATCGGCATGAGTGGTTCGGTGTGGGCCTCTGTTCAGGGGGAGGGGGTGTATCTGGAAGCACGGACCGCAGTGAACATCCCGGAGAGGCACGCGCCGCTCAATCCAGACATGCCTCTTTCCCCTGGACACAGGTCCACATACAGCAGGACAGCACCTCGGTCCGCTGGGCTGCACGTATGCTGGGGATTTCTGCACCTTTGGATCAAGTTATTGGTAGGGGCAATTCAGTAAACGCTGGGTATTGGTGGGAACATGTCATCTCTGTCCACACTAAATCTATGCCCATGCTCCGCCCACTCTGAGCCTGGTTCTGCTGGAGGTTTCTTTCTGTTCAAAAGCAGTTTTTATTCCCACTGTCGCCCTCAGACTGTGCTGCTCAAAAAGGAGGGTCACATTGATCTGTTGTTTGATGAACGGAAATGTTGCTGTTAATAAGAAAAACATGCTTTAAAATGTATTTCATTCATTTGTTAGTGCAATCTAAAATATTTTGTCTGGCTCAGTATTTAATATTGTATCATCCTGATGTTTATGAGTAAACAATATTCTTTTGACATAGAGAACATGTAGGAACAATCAGAGAACATGTAGTTAGTATCATGTGATTATATTTCAGTCCTTTTAAAACTGATTTCCTGTTTAAATTTAGGTTAAATCATTTCAGTTTGCTATGTGTTGACCTGTCTGAATTCATTATAATCTACTGGAAAATTATTTGTTTATATTAATTTTATAATCTAGGTAATTGATGTGAGCAATCAGAATTTAGGGCAGCTGAGCTCACACACAGAACACATCAGAAGTACGGACACAATGTACATATAGCAATATCTTGAAGATGACACAGAACACAGAGTCCACAGATAATGAGCCTTTAACTGACCACACAAAGGCCCTCACCATAGCAACCACAGATTGGAGTGCCAGATTAGAGAGGAATGTCACAGAACTCTATCTAGAACAGAAACACGGAATAATTTATGCACCAGCCTGCAGCTCACTACAAGGCCTTCAGGCTCCTGATAGATCAGCAGAGGCAGGACACAGATAAGGACGCCTGCAGTAATCACCATGATATAAGCAGACAGAAGGAAAGACAGGTCAGACTTCTTAGGACGGTAGAGGAGGGCAGAGGTCTCTGAGCAAACTGGTTTGCAAGTATACATGTTTCTTGTCTTATACTTAAATAAACAGCTTAAACTTTGGAAATGTGTCCTGCTCTTTTCTCTCCCATTCAATGAACCTATTTCATAATCTATCTTATTATTTAACAGAATGCTGCCCTTTTAAAGTGATTTCATTTGTCTTTTTGAGACACTGTGGCTCTATGGCGAATCAGCCGAGGGTTCACATGGACGCCCACTCTCTCACCTGGCAGCTGCAGGTGAAGCACTTGTCGTAGTTTGGTGTCCAGCAGGAGCCGTGAGCGTGGTGCTGGTTCTCGAAGAAGCAGGTACGGGGGTCCTTTCTTAATTCCTCTGGGTCCATCAGTAAAACATCATCAAGCTCCGCCTCCTCCACCTCCGCTCCGGCTCCAGACCTGCAGCTGTTTGGAACGTGGACCTAGAGTGGAAATGTGTGGGAAAGGAAACGAGAGAGAAACATGTGAAGTTTGTTTTGTTTTAATCATTTTCCACAGATTGAATAAGAACTCAGCTGTATTTATTAAACAGTCCCATCGACACACTCACACTGAGCTGAGCTTCTTCAAGTTGGTTTTTGACAAAAATTTAGGAAAATATTGGAATAGTTTGACAAATATTCAAGAAAAGTACACAGTGGTAAAAAATAAAAAAGTAAAACATCTCATGCTGATTATTTACTAAATGTATTCAACTCAATAATAAAAAGAGCTAAAGTAAACTGAGATCTATGGATGATAACTGGAGCTGATGATGTTTTTTGGGGTATGTTTGAGGGTAGGGGTGGTTAAAGCAGGTTCTTCTTCCTGCTCCTTTACACACGTATCATTTTGTTTTGTGTTTATGGTTTGATGTTTATGTTTATGAGTAAAAACAAACATTTGTTTTAATTGTCCAGGATTTGCACTAATCAGTAACATGTATTTATTTTTGAAGCATTTTCTTCTTTCAACTCTTATAAACAAGGTTGCACATAACTGGCTGGCCAGTACGCATGCGCACCAGATATCATGCATGCATACCAGAACCTACTGCTTTATGGTGCCTTTGCAGACCAGCTGTTTTGCAGTGCCGATGGCGCAGCCCAAGATCTGACGAGCCTCACATCCTGCTACAGTGCAGCTAATGAGTGCTCAGATAGCTTCTGAAGCTAGTAGACACACATGCGCTGGACCATGGGCGTCGCAACCATTATGTCAGGAGGGGACGTGTACCCCCCACTTTGTAAAATCAGGCATTTGGACCCCCCCACATTTACCGAGTCCGTCTTGCGCTCTTTCGGTTGTTCTCAAAGAAATCCATTCCACTTGATTCATTAGAAATTACTCAGACCGCTGAAATCCACTCCATGTTTTCCTGGTTACCCTGCACCCTGACACGCTGCTCTCCTTCTGGACCCGACCTCACCTCGCGCTGCAGCTGAAAGCAAACCGAACCGGGAAGGAGGTCGACCAGAAACCAAGGAGGTCGACCAGAAACCGGAGTGTTACTCTGGAGGGGCCAGAGGGTTAGGAGGCACAGGAATAAGACCTGAATGACCAGAGGAGGTAAAGCCCCCACAGATAATCACCTATGGCCTCTAATAAAAAGGTAAATGCGCCTCAATCAAGTTTCATTCTGGATCTACAGGTAGCAGAAAAAAGTACAGGAAGCACAATACTATATATATACCAAAAAATCAGAGACAGAACAATAAAGACAGGAAAACAAGGGAAGAAAATATATAAATACAAGTAAAAAGTTATAGTGAAAAATAAAATAACAATAATGAGTGTAATTCACTGCTCTTTATAAAAGGACTGTACCAGTAAATTAATAAGTAAATAAAATAAGTACATACTTTATTTGAGGGTCAACATTTAAACACTTAAACACAACCGTTGATTATTTTACAAAAAATAAGAGTACTGAAGATCATCAGTACTATAGAGATCCACCTTATCCTGATTAAATCTGTTGTTCTTAGTAAAAATTAACGTTCCAGTCAGATAAACACAAAGCTACACTTGATTTCTTACTAAGAGAAACTCACTTTAAACACCTTTAATTTAACTGTTAACAGTAAAATATCTTATTTTAAATGGATCAAATAAAAACACAATCCCTGCTGTCAGTATACATGAACACACATTAAACTATTTTCATTTCAGATTGGTAGAACTTCAGTCTTAAGAACAATCAGGTTCTTGATATTTGTTTTCAAATAATTGATGTCACTTATTTAATTCCTCCTAAGCTGTTCAGCCTGAATAGTCCATTTAAAGTGACATCATGACTAGTAACAGTTGAATTAGAACCAGTTAAAATGAGTTTCTTCTGGTCAGAATTCATTTCCAGCTCCACCATGTTTATTCCAGACAGGAAGAATAGATTAGTAGAGGTTGTGCTGCAAACCCAATACACATGAATGGGAAATGTGACTAAATGTGTCCTAAGAATAACACTGAAGTTATCTGAAGTATTCACTGTGGATAGTAGAATGGTATTATGTGTATCTGAAATATGACATTTTACTTGGAACAGCTGATTTTTAGCTATCTGTATACATATTCAGTCTTCTTAAAGTCACCACCTTGTGTTTTTTAAGGATTTGGTTTCAATTCAGTTGTTGGATAGAATCTCTACTAGAAACAAAATACCTGTGGATATCAGTATTTTCTATTTGACTAGTAATACTATTTGGACTAGGATAAATTACTTTATTGTTATGTAAATAGGAATAGTAAAGACTGCGATGGACTGGCGACCTGTCCAGGGTGTCCCCCGCCTCTCGCCCCTTGACCGCTGGAGATAGGCACCAGCTCCCCCGCGACCCTCTGTGGAGGAATAAGCGGCTACAGAAAATGGATGGATGGATGGATGGATGGAATAGTAAAGAGGTGGGGGTTTTAATTAAATGTTAAAAAAATGTCCATTAAATTTAAGTTCAGTCCTGCTGGTATTCTCATTATCAATAAGAATAAAAGAAACACACATCCAACATGTGATTAGAAGTTAGAAATACTGTTGAATCAGTTCATCAGTCGTCAGTACTTTTTGTAGTAGTACTAGTACCAGTTCTTTACTTCAGTAGTTCAGGAGCAACCAGACTGTGTTATTTTGATAGAAATAAAAAAAGTCCTGTCACTTCAGTGGAAGATGCTGCAGTCAGTCAGTCACTTCATTCTAAACCAACCAGTACTAACAGGACTGAACTTTACTTGGTTACCAGTAGAGAACTGGTAGAGCTTTGACTAGTTAAGGGTTGAACAGCTGGTTGTCTAATGAGTTCCTTCCAGAACTGGAGACATGGCAGACCATTATCATGTCTTTAAACTACTATGGAGTTTGTCACTGTATTCACATCTTTAGTTCTGACATGAAACCACTGCTGGTCGTTTTACTTCATAAGTTTTTTTCAGTCTTTTCTCTAAGATCTGAATAGACCAGCTGATGGTGTTCTAGAGAACACAGCTGCTTAAAATGAAGACTTCCTGTTGAATCTGACTCTGAAATAGTTACTGAGTTCAGTTTTTACTACTGTAGGTAAAATAGATGTTTAACAACTTGTTAAATGCACCAGAATGCAGAAAATGGCGTCTACGACAAAGATTTTTTTCTTTGGGGAAGTGTCCCCCCCCACATTTTTTATGCTTCTGACGCCCCTGCGCTGGACCTTCGATACACACACTTGCAGCATTTCTGACACATGTGCAGTACCTTTGACACACACCGGCAGCAGCTTATCCCCCCTCAAACCCACGGAGATGTGGTGTGTGCCAGACACCAGTGCCAGGTTCTACCTTGAGTACCTCGACAGAAAAAGTGTGTGCACCCCTGAATGTAAAGTATGTTAAGGTAAAGGAAACTGACTAAAAAGTCCAACACACTAAAATAGTTGACATTTACTACTTGAACTTTAATTTTCAAGTAGTAAATAAAGGTTAATAAAGATAGACAGATATTTTTATATGAATCAGGGACAGCACATATTAATCTTAATGAACAAACTATGCTAGAAAATACTGAAAACAACATTTTCTTTTGAGTATTTATAGTTATTTATCAAACTTCAAAATGATTTTAAAACAGAGCCCAATTTTAAAAAGGAGTTATTTATGAAGGGCGGCATGGTGGCGCAGTTGGTTAGCACTGATGCCTCGCAGCAAGGAGGTCATGGGTTCGCATCCCCACTCTGCAGCCTCTCTGCGTGGAGTTTGCATGTTGCATGCATGCGTAGGTTTTCTCCAGGTGCTCCAGTTTCCTCCCAAAGACATGACTGTCAGGCTAATTGGGCTGGTAAATTGTCCTTAGGTGTGTGTGGTTGTTTGTCTCATTCATCTCTGTGTGGCCCTGCAATGGACTGGCAACCCATCCAGGGTGTCCCCCAGCTCCCACCCCCTGACCACCAGAGATAGGCACCAGCTCCCCCACAACCCCCTGTGGAGGACCAAGCAGCTACAGAAGATGGATGGATGGAATTATTTATGAAATGTAAACCTAACCCTGTTAAAGTGATAGCCCCCACTGTTTAAATGCTTGTACTGGCTGGTGTCTCCACTCCCAATATGGCCGTCATGTTGCCGTATCACTGCACTGCGCTGAGACAGTCAAGTATTTTTGTCTCTGCTGACCCAGTCTGGTTGATGTGAAACTCCAGAGGGTGTGTCTAAGAATGAAGTTCTGTGGGCCAACAGGGTGGCAGCTGGGGTGGCCAGATGTTTTTTTTCCAGTGGCAGCTGCCACCCAGTCCCCCCTCCATGAACCGCCTAGGGAAGGGAAGCTAAAGTATAAAGAGCCAAAAGGAATTTATTGGCAGAGTATTAGTCAAAACTGCCTCTCATGTAGACTTGTTTAGTGTTTATAAATGAAGCGTTTCTGTTCTCCTAATTAGGTTTTTATTAAAACAGCTGGGATGTGAACGTCTATGTGCCATAACTTTCCTTGTTCGTACCTGGCAGCCTGCACTAAAGGATCAGCTAATGCACCTGTGAGGTTTATGAGCATCTGCGTTGCGTTTGAATGCCTCTGGAGCTCAATAAAAGGAGCTTTCCTCCACAGTCCCTACAGAAAAACAACACCCGCTGGAGAAAACTAGTAAACAGATCCAGAAACCCTCAGGTAATAAAAATAAGCTCAAATACTGTAATACACTGCCTGTATATCAATTATTTTCTGAACTGCTTTATCCTCCACTGAGGGTTGCAGGTAGCTGGTTCCTATCTCCAGCATCACAGGGTGAGAGTTGGTGGACACCCTGGACAGGACGCAGTCCATCATAGGGATAAGACAATCAGACATATGGAGTTAAATGTCCTGTACCAAATGGATGATCAGAACATCAAAGAGCTAACTGAACTCTTCTGGCTTCTTGGCTGATTCTTGAGTCTTTCAAATAAACAAATCTTACAAAGACAAAAGTGATCAAACGGCATCCTGTCAGTGCCTACCCGTCCTCGTATTTCTCCTTGAGGGTTGATCTTGGTGCTGACCTGGATGAAGGCTGTTCCCTGGTCCAGGTGCTGCAGTAGTTCAGCACCCAGGTCCTTTAAAACTCCCTGAGCCTGAAGGGCAGATCAACAACTTTACAATTATATGTAAGTACAAGTACTTACAGCTGAGTACAAGTTGATACTGAGAACTAATAAATGCCATTGACCCAAGTCATAGTTTGGTACCATGAAAAAGCCAAATGCTAGTTTTGCCCCTTTTAAGAACAAACAAACCTACACATCTAAAGCAACAGGTCATATTACAGGATAGGATCTGTCAGCTGGTTTATTCACTGTCAAATAAAAAGTCACATTAATCTGCATTTTTCATCCAAACTGAACCACAAGTCAGGGGTCAAGCAGGAAGTCTGATCACCTCTCTGTCTCTGAGTTAGAAAAAAGTAGCGTTTTCTTCAGGTAATCTGACCTGGACTTGATATAAAAAATAGAATAAAACAGACTGAATAATGTGGAAAAACTAAATAAATAAAATGTGGAATGTGAGTCATCAATCTGCAGCAGTGTCTCTCCTGATCTGATTAACCATGACTATTACTCTTGTCAGAGGACTACTTCCTGTTTCTAGAGACTCCACCTGCTCTAAGTGATGTCACCAGTGGGTGTGGTCCGTACTGTAGATAAATAACTGATAGAACGCCACTTCAGAGTGACTCAAACATCACAGTGTTACAACACGACGCCTCTGTGAGTCAGTTTGCCATGCCATGATGCAACGGGGATATTTCCAGCCTGAGTAGCTGGTGGTACAGCGTCCTGTACATGTGGCGTACCTGTGAGCCGTAGAAGCCCGTCAGAAGCCTCTTGTGGGAGGCACTGCTGTCGTCTAGCTCACCGATCTCAGCCAGCCCGTGTAGGTGGGCGTTCACAGTGACGTCGTCTGTCTTACTAAGGCCTTCAACTATGATCTCATAGTGCAGGTGGCATTGTTTGTCCACTGACACCCAGGCGTGACCAGAGGAACCGGTTCTTACTGGTGGGGACACAAAGTGTCCAGCTAGAGGGGTTGGTAGCTCTAGAGGAGACAGAGAGAGGCTCAGAAGGAGGTGTATACAGCGGAGAAACAGGACTCTACTGAAGCTCATTGGTCCATACCGTGTCTGGGAACCTCGATGCCACTATACGGCAGGGCCTTGATCTGGCCCCTGAGCTCCCCCTCCTGGCTGTGTGCCGTGGCCACGTTGATGAAGAGTTCATTCTGTAGCAGCATGTGTATATGTCGAGCCTCTAGCCGACTCCAGCTGCCTACCGCCCACTTTGAGGCCGGGCTGTACTCTGGAGTTAAATCATAGAGGACAGAGCGCTTGTGGCGACGCCGAGGCTTCAGCTCTATGGTGAGGCCGACAAGGTCACTGGTAAGACCTGCAACTTGGACCTGCAGGAGGAACGACAAGGGACATACAGCTTAGATTTAGTGCTCTGATGAAAGTCAAGTGTGATGTGTTAAAAGTTGGCAAATCTGAATTAGAGTGACCCCAACAGTTAGTTTCATAAAAATGTGTGGTTCAACAGATATTTTGAGATAAACACACATGAAGGCATATAAAGATTAAATGTTTAAAAATTAAAAAAAGAAAGCAGTTGTTGACTATATGAGTAAAGTACCTGGTAGTCCAGCGTTCCATTATCATGGAGGTTGAATACAGCTGATCCCACACCTCCTGTCTTCCCTGGAGTTAATGCATCACCACTGGACATCACACTCTGGACAGCTGAGCCGGACAAAGAGAGTAACATCAACACTAAGCTTCACTTCCTGTACAAAATCCAGAGAACCTGAAAGCATGTAAGATCTGTCAGTCAATTCTATTAACGTCATTGAGACTTAATCCCAATTAACTGAGCACCAAGTGTCCTTGTATGCAGATGATATATTAATTTATCTGACCCCAAAACATCTAATCCTTAAATGTTAATAAATTGATTTTATATAACTGTAAAACTTCTCAGTAACAAAATGAACCATCAGCTATGTTCAAGCACACAACTGATCAATTCACACAGGACCACCAAAACTAGACCAGAGAGACTAGATCACCAGAACTGGACCAGAAGACACTGGATCACCAGAACTGGACCAGAAGACACTGGATCACCAAAACTAGACCAGAAGACACTGGATCACCAGAACTGGACCAGAAGAGACTGGATCACCAGAACTGGACCAGAAGAGACTGGATCACCAGAACTGGACCAGAAGAGACTGGATCACCAGAACTGGACCAGAAGACACTGGATCACCAGAACTGGACCAGAAGAGACTGGATCACCAAAACTAGACCAGAAGACATTGGATCACCAGATCTGGACCAGAAGACACTGGATCACCAGATCTGGACCAGAAGACACTGGATCACCAGAACTGGACCAGAAGAGACTGGATCACCAGAACTGGACCAGAAGATACTGAATCACCAGAACTGGACCGGAAGAGACTGGATCACCAGAACTGGACCAGAAGATACTGAATCACCAGAACTGGACCGGAAGAGACTGGATCACCAGAACCGGACCAGAAGACACTGGATCACCAGATCTGGACCAGAAGAGACTGGATCACCAGAACTGGACCGGAAGACATTGGATCACCAGAACTGGACCAGAAGACATTGGATCACCAGAACTGGACCAGAAGAGACTGGATCACCAGAACTGGACCAGAAGACATTGGATCACCAGAACTGGACCAGAAGACATTGGATCACCAGAACTGAACCAGAAGACATTGGATCACCAGAACTGGACCAGAAGACATTGGATCACAGAACTGAACCAGAAGACATTGGATCACCAGAACTGAACCAGAAGACATTGGATCACCAGAACTGAACCAGAAGACATTGGATCACCAGAACTGGACCAGAAGAGACTGGAAACTGTTTCCTGATCTGATGAGTCTTCTAGATTCACCTTTCAGATGGTCAGAATTTGGTGTCACCATCATGAAACATAGATCCATCCTGCCTTACAGAGACAGATCTAGACTATGTTTTGTAAGAGCTAAGGTCTGGTCTGAGACTCCACCGAGGGGGGGGGGGGGGGTTATTTTCACAGGAATAGTTAACCTTTAGACTTCATTTCATACATTGAGGGTATTTGATGCATATAACATATTTAAATTACACAAATTAACACTTAACCTGGTGTTAATTGTTATATTTTTTTAACCACAGATTTTGTAAGAACTAACAATTGACACACAGTGTACAGAATTTTATTTCTAATTTAATTTTTAAATGGTAAATGGCTTGTATTAATAGAGCGCTTTCTATAGTGCTGACACTCCCCAAAGCTCTGTACAATACAAACAGTCATTCACCCATTCACACACACATTCACACACTGGTGGTGTTAAACTATGTTGTAGCCTCAGCTGCCCTGGGGCACACTGACAGAGACGGGGAAGCCAGGTGCCCTCCAAGTCCCTCAGACCACCACCAGCAGGCAAGGTGGGTGAAGTGTCTTGCACAAGGACACGACAATCTAACCCAGTCGGAGCTGGGGATCGAACCGACCACTTCTACCAACTGAGCTATATGCCGCCCCAATTTTAATTTTTAAACTTTAAGTCCACTTTACACCAAAACATGCAATGTATTTGAGAATAAACATTGTCTTTCAAAAATAGAAGAAGAGTACACAGTGTGTAATTAAGTCTACTGGTAAACAAATTTACATAAAAATTTTATTCAACAATAATAATTTTAGGGAAACTAAACTGATTATGTCTTAGATAAGCACTCATCAGTAACATTTATTTACACATTTACTCATTTTGATGGGTTTTCTTTTCAAATTTGGATACAAGAACCAAAATCCATCCAAGGTTGAGTCTGTGAATCAGGCAACCCTGGTAGAGTGAAGCACGCCTCAAAAGACTGTGCTGGGAAAATGACTAACAGAGGAGGGGAGGAGGTATAGAGAAAAGTCTTGAAAGCAACAAGTAAAGGAGGGAAAACGCCACAAATGAGACCAAATGTCAGAATTCTCCAGAGCAGTGGACATGAAGGGAAAGATGAGGGAAAAAAGTGGTGGGCCTGAATTCTTCTCACATTACGTCACCTGCTGGAAATCACAGAGCCGTCACGGGCAGCACCTCTGTGTGTGTGTGTGAGTGTGTGTTAGTATGGTTCATAGAGCTGGGCACACTGATGGTCATTGACTTAAAATTCTAAGATTACAGATTGGTTAAAGCGGCTCTCTGGAGCATTTTTCTCTGTATCAAAGTTTTCTAAATGTTTTAATAAATTATATTTCAGGTCTAAACTATGATCTATGGGTTGAGTTCCACAACATCTGTCATTCTGATGAAGACCCTCCTTCCTCCTAGAGACCCCTTTCCATTAATAATTGCCGCCGACATTTTTCAGCCAATGAAATTCAAATGTCTGCATTCTCTCAACATGCACGCGCATCGACCAAACCTGTACCAGTAGGGGGCGCTGTCGTACAGGACGCTCCGTGTGTTTCTCTGCCGTCTCAGCCGTTCACTGAGGACTCACGGCTCATTTCTACTAAAAACCTACCCATTCTCCAGCTAAAGATGAATTTATTTTTATTTTTAAACCTTTCACCTCACAGAATGGCAAGGTTTGACAGGATTATGCGTTTATTTTGGTCAGAAAGTTCATCCAGGGCCGAGTCAAGTTCAGCTTCAGAGTCCAGCAGCAGCTCTCTGCTAACAGAGCTAATATCAGAAGCAACAGGGACAGAGAGGGCTCATCAGACCCTCGTAGTGTTGTTGGAATAAGATTGTGAACTGTGAGTGATTAAACTCTACACATTGAGCTGTACAGTTCATGTCCGAAGTATATGCGCCACGTGCACGTGGGCACACGCGACCGGACGCGCGTGTCGAGATGTTTTGAGGAGGAGCCTTTGGACGCTAGATTCAAAAACTGCTCTCCTGATGAAATCCTCCAGAGTGCTGCTTTAAAAAAAGCAGTGTATAAAGTTTAAGTAAAAAGTTTATTGAGTAAAATAATTTTCACTTCACTTTCACCAGATTCACTACCTGCTGCCTGAAACTTTATGGATCCTAGTCTGCTAATAAAAAGAGCAACACGTTTCCTTCTCTCCGGCTCATCATTGAGTTATAACTGTGTGATGGAGTGAAGTCGACTGGAGAGTTGATATTTTTTTCTTCGACAAACAGATGATCAGTCAAAGAGGGTGATGCCTTCACAAACCAATACTAAGCTCTGTAAATGTCAAAACCCACCACAAATATTTCAGACGTTTTCTACACAAAACTAATAAATTATTGTCAAATCTTTTTCTGTATGTGAAGCAGTTGCAGAAACAATAAAACGTGAGATGCAGACTCCTAAGGGTTAATGCTTCAGCTTTGTTTGTTAGAGTTCTAAAACCTTGTTTCCCAGTTTTTTAATTCTTTCTTTTTGCAGACACAAACACACATGCATGTACTGTCCTGGTGGCCCACCAAGTCCAACATGAGGTCTATAAACATGGTTTCCCCCCGTAGCGATAAGACTTGAAAGAGCAGAGACAGAAAGAATGTATTTATAGGGAAGTGACAAAACCAGCCACACATGGAGGAGCTGGGCTGGACCACAACACTAACCCCATCCTGAACCGCAGCCTTTACCGCTGCTCCACACAAATATGGTGTTCGACTGCAGATACACTCACTGTCACATGATTTCCTGCCGGTGATGAAGCCGGAGATTTGTCTGGGATTCTGACCCTCAGTTGCTACGGTGATCTCCAGCTGACCCCGTGATAGCCAGAACAGCTCACGGCTGTTCAGGTCTGTCAGCACCTCCGCGAAGTCTGGATCCTGCACAGATTGGAGTGGTTAGAATGACGCTAAACGCTTCCTCATGAGTCAAGAAGTGGGTGCAAAGAATAACAAAAATACACATTTCATAGAACACTGTAAACCCAAACAAGTTACCAGAACTAAAAACTTTTTAAGTTAATGAACTCAATGACTTAGTGCTTGTACTTTTAGATTAGTTACATAAAACTGTTCATTAAGAAAACTCAAATATTCATTAATATGACCTCAAGTTTTCAGTTCTATCAACTCAAAGATTTCAAGGTATTTAAATTTTAAGATTTTTGCTTTTAATCCATAACAATAAGATAACAGAGCTTTGAAAAATAAGTCTAGATAAAATAAGCAAACAACTACATTTGGGTGGGGGTGGGCTCTTTCTCTTGCCTTTGTCCCTTTTTACTGATGAACAGGCGAACTGCTCCAAAAGTGAAAGTTAGAGCTTGTCACCCACGCTTCATCTCATGATCTTGTCATTATTGTGTAAACATAATACACACAATACCATGCTACCTCGGGTTGGAAACATGGGTTTAGTGATAAAATCACTGGTAGGGGGCATGCAGGCCACCCAGTGCCCCTGATCTAACACTTAAATGACCTCATACACTTTATAACTTTCAACATTAGGGTTTACAGTGTAAATAAACATAAGTGATAGTGCTCAGGTTGGTGCCTCGCTGACACAAAGCTATTGTCCCATCTTAATTAACCCTTTAACAGACTGGTCAACCGCTTAGAGCAGAGGTCCCCAACCACCAGGTCACAGACCAGTACCAGTCCATGGGTCATTTGGTACCGGGCCGCCAGAACGACTGAATAAAAGAAGGTTTTATTGATCATGTTTGAAACTTTTACAGTTTTAAAACCGCCTGCTCTGCAGCGCCTTAACCGCCAAACCACCCAGCCAACACACCACCTCCCCCCAATAAAAGTAAATGTTATATTTTTCTTGGTGTGGAAGTTAAGGGTTAAATCAAACACAGCATGAGGATTCGTGACTTTTGTTTGAGTTTGTTCTAAACCAAAAAGAACCAGAGAGCAAACACCAATCTCATGGCTGTTCAATCTCGTCAGTGTTAAATAAACACAGCCCTCACAAAGACACGACAAAGTCTGAAAATATTACTATCACAAGCATTTCTGCTGCATGACGACACAACCCCACACACACACACACACACACACACACACACACACACACACACACACACACACACACACACACACACACACACACACA
>SSNR01000384.1:45087-61115 GCA_006937965.1 Callopanchax toddi
CCCCCCCCCCCCCCCCATCCCCGGACTCTAACCGCTGACATGTGTGGAGGTTGAGCGTTCTTACACCTTCACTAAAATCTAATTCAACCACCTTTCAAGGCGACCTTTTCACCTGACATGGTGAAGATTTACACACTGGAACAAAGCAGATAGACTCAAAATAATTCACTTCCTCATCTCCAAAGAGTTGATGTTATTGAGCTCTAATTGATTTATGCTCTGGTTTAGAAAAGCACTGATTCTAATAAAGATTTTTTAAAATTTATATTTAAATATAAGTCAGTTGGAGCATTATAGCAGTGGCTGTAACGCCTCACAGGAACAGCGACACTGTTGGGCTTGTTCCTGGCACTCAGACATCTATTCTGTTTGCTCTACAGCCGGACAGGACACGGGGAGATAAAAGAAAAAAAAATGAGAAGCACTGATTCTTATTCTGAGGGCTGATACTGATTTATGAGATTCTGCGATGGACTGGCGACCCGTCCAGGGTGTCCCCCACCTCTCACTCCTTGACTGCTGGAGATAGGCACCAGCTGCCCCGCGACCCTCTGTGGAGGATATAAAAAATGGATGGATGGATGAATCTGGTTTATCTGACAGAACTGTCACTGGTGACTGGTGGAAAAAAGCATCCTCTAAATGAAAGGGCTAATGTTCTGATGTTTTAATTATCTTCTTAATATTTACATTTTTTAAATTTAGTTTGTTTGTGCTTTTCAACTTTTAAATTTTAGTTTCTTTATTCTTGAAATATTAAGGTTTCCTTTTATTACTAGTACTGCACTTTATAACTTTATATATGTCGTTGCTTTTCTTTTATTTCTCTTCACTTTTTATTTGTTTAATTTATTATTTAGTTTTCTTTTTAAGTATTTGTACATCTTAACTGTATACATTTTGGTTGATGTTTATATTTATTTTTATAATAAAATTTTTTTACAAGGTAAACATGTTTTTAAAATGACTTTCTTTACATTTTAAAACATTTTTGTTAAACTTTCAGATTTAGTCTGCAAATCCAAACATCAAACAAGAGATCAAATAAGGCCACCTGTCCTGTTAAAGGTAACAGAAAGACTTCTGAAGTCAAATCTTTCACATGGAGACTTGTTTTGCATCAATCTTAGCGATAGTGAGTTCACACATCAGATCAGATCAGATCTTTTAGTACAAAGCACCCTTTAAACCCATCCATTCCAGGGGTTTTCTTTTTTCAGTTGTTTTCAGACACTTTATTAAGAATTCAAGTACTTTAAAAACCAAACGCCCTCATGTTCCCTCTCGCTCCCATCTCTCTCCTGATAAGGCATCCACACCATCCTTCATTTTCCAGCCCGTCATGTGTTTTTTTCCCCTCTTGTTGTGGATCAGGTCTGTGAGCTGTGATCTAGGCAGCAGGGACAACATCACTGGGATGTGGTGACCAAACCACGTCGGTCCCCTCAGAGCGGCGTGGGCGGGAACACGTCTGAGCCCATGTGTCACTGGTTTCAAACCAAAAACAGCCAAACACTTCCAGGGCCTTTCTGTGTAAAAGTGAAGTAATTACTACCCTACTGTAGATCGCTTCCTGAGTGGCCTCTGTTTGGAGAAATTGAGCAAAGACAACTTTTATAGACAGAAACGTGGATGTACCTCAGGATCCCCAGGTTCACCCATTGTGGTTAATTTATATGGAAGAAGTGGACCTATGAGTGAACCTGGTTTATATGTGGAGGACACCTGGGTCAAAACCCAAGCCAAAGAAGTGGAAGACATTATTGACCACATCAACTCAGTAGACCTGGAACACATGGAAGAGATGGAAGCAACAGGTGACCTCAGGTTTCATCCTCCACCCATCAGTGAGGAAACCTCTCGGTGCTCCGAGTCCTTTACGTCCTTCTCCACAATCTCACTAATTGAGTTGTCTTCTGTGATCAGTCAGATGAAGCGTTCATCATGTTCATCAGATGTGCTTCCTCACTCTATATTAGTCGGGTCTCTTCCCTTTATCGGTCCATCTCTGTTGTCCGTAATCAACAGCTCTCTAAACCAAGGCTTTAAAAATGCAGTGGTGACTCCGCTTAAAAAAACCCAACCTTGACGCCAGCTCCACCAGTAACTACAGACCCATCTCCAAGCTACCCTTCATCAGTAAAGTTCTTGAGAAAGTTGTTGAAACTCAGCTCAGGTCCTGGTTCTCCAAGTTAAAGATCTCTGACCCATTCCAATCCGGCTTCCTTAAGAAGCACTCGACTGAGACTGCTCTAGTCAGAGTTTACAACGACCTCCAAATAGCTGCTGATGCAGGTAAATGCTCCATCATGATCCTGCTCGACCTCAGTGCAGCCTTTGACACTGTAGACCACAACATCCTACTGAACAGGTTAAATGTTCTAGCAGGCATCTCAGGTTCTGCATTAGACTGGCTCACCTCCTACCTCTCCAACAGAACTTTCTCTGTGAAAACAGAAACCGTCTCTTCAGACACGGCCTCCCTAACCTGCGGGGTTCCACAAGGTTCGGTTCTGGGGCCTCTACTATTCTCATTCTATATCCTTCCTTTAGCTGGCATCATCCAGTCCTTCTCTGACATCCAGTACCACATCTACGCTGATGACATTCAGGTTTATGTGTCCGTCCTGCCCCACCAGTTAGACAGACTGGCCACACTAGTACTCTGCCTGATCCAGATCAGTAACTGGCTTTCCAGCAATTTTCTGGTTCTGAACGCCAACAAGACTGAGACCCTGATCATTGCTCCTCCAGAACTTCATCCTAAAATTGAACAGGAAATAGCTTCCTTCTCCTCCTCAGCCAAGCCCTCAGTAAGAAATCTGGGAGTTATCTTTGACTCAGTTCTAAACTTTGATTCTCACATTAAATCCATCTCTCGCTCCTGCTTCTTCCACTTAAGAAACATCTCAAAACTCCGTAAAATAGTCTCAACTGCTGACCTGGAGAAAATAATCCGTGCCTTCGTTTCTTCACGCCTAGACTACTGTAACGCTCTCTTTACCGGTCTGAACAAATCCTCCCTCAAACGTCTTCAAACCATCCAGAACGCAGCAGCCAGACTCCTGACTAAATCCAGCAGGCGAACTCACATCACCCCGATTTTAAAGTCCCTTCACTGGCTCCCTGTAGAATTCAGAATCCAGTTTAAAGTCCTGGTTCTCACCTACAGAGCTCTAAACGGCCAGGCTCCTAACTACTTATCTCAGCTTCTTTCTCCACACACAGTCTCTCGTAACCTTCGATCTTCATCTCAAAACCTGCTGGCTGTTCCTCGCACCAAACTGAAAACCAAAGGGGACAGGGCCTTTCAGGCTCTGGCTCCCAGACTGTGGAACAACCTGCCTCTGAAACTCCGTCTCTGCAGCACTGTGGAGGCTTTCAAAAAACATCTGAAAACTCACCTCTTCATCCAGGCTTTCCCTAACTGAACATGTAGAGATTTGACTCTGTATATATTTTGTGATCCTGATTACATTTTGTGCCTGCTAATGTTTTATTCACATGTGCTTTGAAATATCTGATTATACCTGTATTGTACAGCGCGCTTTGTGATCTGTTTCTGCGAAAGGCACTTTAAAAATAAAATTTACTTTACTTACGTTACAGCCTTCACTCGTCTCCCCAAGCAGTTTCACAGAAACAGACATGTGACCAATACAGTGCGCATGCTGGCATTGTGGGGGACATGTTTGGATCATCAGTGGTAACGACAGACAGGGAACTGAACAGAGGGTAGGGCCAGGGACTTGTGGCCTTAATTTGTCCCATTAGTGACAACAATGATCTCATAGCTACCTCAATGAGCCTATTATGCTGGGCTTACACCTAAAGACTTTGACAAGATTTTGTAAAGACTAAAAGATTATCAGCTCACATCTAAAGACTCGGGTTAACAGTCTTTAGTCCTAGACTAGTCTCAGACTAAAGATTTTATAAAGACCGAATCTTGTAGGAACACTAATTACAAGACTGCAACTAGAATATGTTAGAATTTAATTCCTGCAAAATTCCTCCCATCATGCTCTGCAGAAGTTAAAAATGGAGGAGAAGCAGCTTTTAGCTACAGTTTACATCAAACAGACACGGCTGCTCTGCCCACGGCTCGAGCGTTCCTCCTTTTCAACAGTCTGTTACCAGCTGTGCCTGGCCCTTTAAGAAGGTGGAATTATGGGAAGTCTGTGTTCTTGTGGCTCTGTGTTCCAGCGCGAGGCGCTCTCTCTGTCTGCAGCCGCTTGCGGTGCGGACGTATTCCTGTGCTCTGCGAGCAAAAATAAAGTTTGTGCTGTAAAAGGAGACAACATGCCTGTTCAGCCTCTGTACTGCAGTTAGGAGATCACTGGACAGGGGAAGAAAAATAACAAGTCCATTTTCATTTGCGCTGAGCTCTTCTTTCCACGTCTGTAGTCATGTTTTGTTGGGTTTTGACTGACAGGGCTTCCTGGTTCTGCAGTGAGAACGAATTCTATTGGTTCTTGCTTGTTGTATGTCACTACAACTACACTCCAACTGCAAAAAATATCTAGCAGGTTGGATATGAAAGACTGGAGAAAAACTGGCATAAATCGGGTCACCGACTGCAGATTATCCCCTTATATCTAACGACCACGACAACGGGAGCACGCAGAGACTCCGATAAGATTCCTAAAGACTGGCAGTCTTTAGTCTGCGACCGTGAAAATCTTGAGGTGTAAGCCCAGCATTAGTGTGGGTGATTCTGACTACAACATATCAGCCTGATATTTCCAGCCCTCGCCTTCTTCCGCTCATCCAGGTCCGGGCTGCGGACTCAGCATCCTAACCGGGGAGTTCCAGACCGTCCTCTCCCCGGCCACCTCCACCAGCTCCTCTGGCAGGACCCCAAGGAATTCCCAGGCCAGGTTGAAGATGTACTTTCTCCATTGTCCTGGGTTGACATAGGGTTCTCCTGCTGGCAGGACATGCCTGAAACACCTCCCTGGGGAGGTGTCTCAACACAGGAGAGCCACATCATCAGGCCAAGACTCAGCAGTCCACCTCCACCTCAAAGACAAGGGACACACCTTTGAAAACGACAACGTACACATTTTGGACAGAAAAGACCGATGGTTTGAGAGGAGAGTTAAAGAAGCCATCTATGTCAAACACGAAAAACCAACTTTAAACAGAGGAGGAGGACTCAGATTTCATCTTTCCAGCACCTACCAGTCTGCTCTGAACTTAAGTCCCAGACAATTCATGCCTCTAATCAAAACACCTCACCAGGACTCCAGTTGAATACAATGGAGCGAACACCTCCTCAAGGGGGTAGAAGGAGGTGTGTCACAGACAGAAGAAGATAAGCAGAATATAAGTTTCTCTCTCCTTGACTACAAACAGAATTGACAAAGCTACTCGGATGAGCAGTGAAACGTCTTCAAAGAACCAAATAAGTCCAGTTGCCTTTATTTAAAACCCTTTTTTGGATTATCATGACCTGGATGACTGAGAACCTTCACCAGCATACTCCCTGGGGAGGCGTCCAGGAAGCATCCTAACCAGATGCCTGAACCACCTCAGCTGGCTCCTCTCAAAATGAAGGAGCAGTGGCTCTACTTCAAGTCTCTCCCGAATGTCCGAGCTCCTCACCCTATCCCTGAGGCTGAGCACAGCCACCCTGTGGAGAAAGCTCACTTTGGCTGCTTGTATCCATGATCCTGTTTTTTCAGTCATTACCCAAAGCTCATGAGTGACGATTGGAACGTAGATCGACCGGTAAATAGAGAGCCTTGCTTTCTGGCTCAGCTCCTTCTTCACCAAAACAGATCGGTTCAGCGTCACTGCAGACGCTGCCCCAATCCAACTGTCGATCTCCTTCCCTCACTCGTGAACAAGACCGAGCTACTTAAACTCCTCCACTTGAGGCAGGACCTCCCTCCTGACTCGGAGTTGGCAGGCCACCCTTTTCCAGTCAAGGACCATGGTCTCAGACTTGGAGGTACTGATCCTTTATACTTCCAGCCCATGTTTCATAACTGAAGAAGCCTCTTGGATGAAAGAAGTGAGAAGTCCATTTGTTCTTTATTCAGCACATAAAGCAGACATGTGCTGAATAAAGTGAGTCAATTTCTAAAGTTTCTTTTGACATGAAATTCTCACTAGATGTCAGTAACAACCCATTCAATCAACACAAGTAAAGACATCCAGACATCCATGTCCAGATGTTCCTGTTCCAGTTTGGTCACAAAGTGCCTGATTTGTGTCTCATTTTGTTCCTAATTAAACCTGATTTTATTCTCAACTTGGTCTCCAACTCCTCCCAACGTCGTCTCACATTTAGACACTTTCTGATTCATTGAAACTAAACAGAGAAGTGACTGAAAATAGTTTGAGGTTAAATCCAAACACCTGCATCCATGTGACTAATCTGAAACATCTGTCCCACAAAGTTTAGAACATGTTCAACATTCCAACAAAATATGAAGGAGGTCTGCGACTCAGGGAAGTCATGGACCCCCGGGAATGTTTCAAGATGTTTGGAAACTCCCTCAGAAAGAGATGCTGCTTTATGGTGTCCAGTTTTCACAACCCGTCTAAAGCCTTAAAGATGAAATTATAATTAAAATAAATATAGTTTACAAAACTTAACTATTTATTGGTTAATGTTAAAAGAACAACTATATAATAATCTACATACTTTATGAAGTTCATTATGTCTTCCTTTTCTTTAATGAAATATTATAGTTCTTTTTTTCAGACACGTAAAAAGTAGGTAAACAAGAACTTGCCTACACCTTTACATGTCTGAAAAAAGAACTATAATATTTCGTTATATATAATAATCTGTTTTTGATCACCTTATAATATAATATAACCCAGAGGGACCCAAATAAATTGCAAACAAACAATTCTATTGCTTTTCCTTCCACACATAAAGCAATACAATATTTTATTTTATGCATAATTTAAAATAAATTTTGTGGGTTATCATATAATGTATATATACAGTATATATATATATATTTTTAATGGAAATAATATAAAAGCAATGATATTAATAATAAGACAGTAATAATAATCATTCAGTGTCATAATGTTTAACCCTTTATAATCATTTAAAATTCTAGAAATGTAAACTGAACTTCTTATTGGCCAAAATATTATAGGAACTACATAACCATCTGTTTATGTTATCATGTAAATAAATATTAATAAAATATTTAAGTGTCCCTTTCCACTGGTAGATCCTCCACCAGGGGGCAGGAGACATGCATAGGTCTGTTTATGGCAGGTTTATGATGAAAGTACTAATCCTAATACTCCATCTGGATGCTTTTAGTCTACAGGGGGTGATAAAATCTGAGGAACAGCCAGAAGATTTCCTAAAGGAGCGTTTAGACCCCGACTGACGATGATGAATGTGACTCACAGTAGAGGTGATGTTGGCTCGGATCTCTCTCAGGATATGTTGGCGGTACATCAGCTGGACTCGGATAGGCACTAAAACGGGCTCTGAGCAGACAGAGATACATCATTTCAGACATTTATCGACTGAAGCAAAAACATTTGTAGAATCAAATTTGATCTTCCAGATAACGACTGGCCTGTGAATCTCCTCTCTCTTGTTAGACTGTTTCCTCCCCTCTCACCTTTGTCTCTGTGTTGGATCAGACCTTGCAGGATGAGGATGAAGTGGAGGTTGTTCTCGCTGTCGCTCAGCGTCAACATGGCGATGCCTCCCATTCCAGAATTCTCCTCCCCGGATGTCAATATCGAGCTGAAGGTCTCTGCACACCAGTATGAAGCGTCAGCATTAGGACTGAGACATAAAAACAGAAAAGTGGATTATTAGTTCTTGTGCACACCCACCTGCAAACAGCGCCCGGTGTTTGATGATCCTTCCCTCCACTTCTTCCCGTCGGCCCGTAGATCTGGCCATGCTGATGCGCATTTGCTCCGACTGCAGCTGCCGCAGGAGAGGCTTCTGCACATTCTTCCATACGCCACAGATCTGCAGGCCCAAACACAGGCAGGTGACTTCTAACGCATCAGTGAGACTTTTTGAGCAGGAGTTGTTTTAAATACCTCAAAATTAGCTGCTTCTTAGATGAGAGATAAGAGGAACAGACCTTCACAATACACTATTCCTGATTGAACCACATGTTTCAAAGCTGTAGGACATAAACATTTATTCAAATGAGACAGAGAAGTCAACATAATAAAGAGTGCTTCACTGGCACCATTAATAAAACTAAACGGTACCAAACGTCCTACATAAACCAGAGACAACACATTCACATCTGCTAGATTCATAAAAGCGTTTGATTGTGCTCTCAGCTCTTGGCTGCAGCGCTCCAACATAAAACCCCATCAGAGCGGAGAGAAGAAATGTGGCAGTGTTCCGACGCCTCATAACTCGGAGTCCAGGAGTAATCTCTGTTTTAATTAGTAATTCTCTCTGTCCCTTTGCTCAGCAGTGATGTAATGTGTGAAAAATTCCCTCTGCCTCCAAAAGTTCTGCTGTAGCAAATCTCCCCCTTCCTCCGAGCTTCTCTTGGGCCTGAGTGTTCTCTCTGAGGTCCTCTGGTGCTTGACACTGACATTTTTTCAAAGCTAATAAAAACAGTCTGATTTCTGGGACCTGGATTTAGGGATAGGGTTACCTCTGGACTCACTAAATGCAGCGTTTGGGTCAGCAATGAAATCAAACCATCAGGAGTAAAGAAACAGTTTGATTATTACTCTCACACCTTGTCTTCATTCATCACATGAATGGTAGGAGCCACAGCAGTCTGTTTAGCATCAATAACCTGCTATCTGTATGTAAAAATGCTGCTGACAGGCTGTGTTGAATGCTTTTTGGAAACGGTCATCCTAGGTTGCTATAAACAAAGGAAATGGATCCGATAGTTCAATTATTTCATAGTTCCTCTCTTTTTTCTAACTCTTTTGAACTTAGAGACAGTCCTCATATCTTAGTAAAAAGACAAAAAATCTAAACTGTAGATCATTTCAAATATTTGAGTGTTACAATTGACTCAACCTTTTTAAAAATGATGCAGATGCTTACAAATACATTGAAATTTCACCTTACAAACACTCAGACATATAAGAAATTCATTAACTATTGATGCAACAAGTGAATAAATGCAGTGATTATTCCACATTTCCTTCACTGCATCACTAGTTGGTCTCAGAAACAGCCCTGAGATCATGTGATTCACTGTATAAACATCAGCTTAATCAGACGTTTTACTCAAATGTTTGTTTACTGTTTAAAATCATCCACAATATTTCTTCTCTGCTTTAAATGCTCATTATTCTTACTCAGTGCGTTTACATGTTGTACTTGAATGCATCGTAACATTGCTATCAGTCAGTGCGTTTACAGGCACATCAGAAAACTATTGCCTTCAATCGACTGAAGTTGTTTTTTCAAATGCATGTAAACAAGTTAGTCTGGCTGAAGACGAACTGGATCTAATGGAGCTGAAGAACACCAGATGATGTGGCTGTAGCTCCATTTCATTTACATGTAAACAGCTCAGTCGAGCTGGACGCTGCTCTTCCGGGATCACAGAAGCACCTTTACAAACAAGAAGATGGCAGCAAAAACAAACAGCTCGTCAGAGCTGGGTACACGAAGACGCCCGAGCAAATTCATGTCAAATGGAAGCATTTAAAACAAGAAATTTTAAGAAAACAATCTGCAGAAAGGAGGCATGGCACCACCTATCGTAGGGGAGTGGCCATTTGAGAGTTCAGTTTTTTAACGTAGATGTAAACTAGGATAAAGGCTCCCAGTTCATTAACATAAGATCGACTTAGATCGACTGCATGTAAACGCACCGAGTGATGAAACAACCTGATCCACTAGGTCAGCTTTAATAGGAGAATGCAACATTCCAAGATTCAAAACATCATTCAGGAAATCATCGTTTTCCTCTGCAGCTGTAAATCAGTGAACACTCTTCCTACTGACTGGATTCATCCACAGATATTCTGTTTCCTCATGTTTAGCAGAAAGTTGGACTTTATCGCAACAGAAATGGATGCTTTCTGAAATTATTGACCACTGATCTGAACTGTTTGTGTATCTAAGAATCTGTTGAATTCTAATATTTATGAATTCTGATGTGAAATTTCTTTTTCAAGTTACATCTCATCACTCTCAGGCTCAAACCTTGTTTCTCCATATTTCATCAATTTCATGTTTTTCCATGAATCAGCTCTATGGGTCGTCTTTCACATCAAATAGAAGTGTCAAAAAGAGCTTGGGGACTTGTGACAGTTCAGGGTTTGTTATTGGTAAAAGAAACATATTAAATTAAATCAAATCACAATCCTTTATACAGGTCCTTCTAAAAAAATTAGCATATTGTGATAAAGTTAATTATTTTCTGTAATGTACTGATAAACATTAGACTTTCATAGACTTTCATTCCTATTGGAGATAGGAATTTTGTGTTTTCATGAGCTGTATGCCAAAATCATCAATATTAAAACAATAAAAGGGCTTGAACTACTTCAGTTGTGTGTAATGAATCTAAAATATATGAAAGTCTAATGTTTATCATTACATTACAGAAAGCAATGCACGTTATCACAATATGCACATTTTTTGAGAAGGACCTGTATATGTTTCTGTTTTTTCCATAAAGTCGTCGCAGCCTGTTCCAGCTGTAACAGGAAGGATCTTCTGTGTGGCAGCAGGTCTGAAGACACTCTCATTTGCTTCTTCCACTCCTCTTCAAATCTCCATCTACTCTGTCATCTGAAAGCTGGGTCCTCATCAGCAGTTCAAACTCATGAGAGATCTCACATTCCCCGTTATGATGGATGGACGTGATGGTTTAAAATTCATCTTCCTCTCGCTCCTCTTTGCTCCTGCTCTACATCCATGTCTCTTTGTCTTTAACTCATCTGGGATTCTGAGTTTTAGTTTGGATATATTTTGAGCTTTTGAGATATCATCAGCTGCTCCCTGAACAAGTCGTGTTGTTGCTTTGGAAAAGTTGAAGCAAGATTTCTCGAAGCAGCACAGGATCCAAACCAGAACAACAGAAACACCTAGTCAGAAAATTCCCAAAACAAAAATAGCTTGTATGTTTATCCATTTATTAAGACGCTTTTATCCAATATGACGCACACAATTAACTACTAACGTTGTGATCTGTGGGGGACACCAGAGTAGCCAGAGAAAACCCACACATACATAGGGAGAACATGCTACCTCTATACAGAAAAGTCACTGCAGGATTTGAACCTGCAACCGTCATACTGCAAGGCAACTGTGCAAACAGCTGTGCCACCATGCAGCTCCAAAACAGAGCTCCTGAAACAAGCTGCCAACCTATCTACCCTGTATTTTTACGAGTTAATGTTTTTATTGTGCACTGTCCCCTATACTGAACAAACACACCTGACCCTAGTTGACTAATTCATCAGGATAAAACTGGTCTGTCCTGACCTTCAACCATGAATTCTGGTTGCCGATCAGACTAAATTTAGGAAGTTTTGAAAAACAATGTAGAGGAAGCGTCAATGTGTGTGTTTTTATTGGTTATCATTTCACAGTGAGTTATGGGACAACAAGCCAGACTCTGAGCATGCAGTCCTGCTGTGAACACGTCCATCATGTCAGCACATCGTTCCACTCCCTTGTTCAGGAAACACACAGACCTACGAGGGACCAGCAGGAGGAGGAAAGAGGAGACGAGTCTCTGTTCTCACAGAAGTTATATCCTACCATGTCCGACTGTCCTTTGGGGACTTTATATTCAAAAGCGGTCGTCCCATCTGAGTCCAGGAAGGTTATTTTACTGGGCCGGCCAATTCTGGAAAGACAGGATGAGATTTCAGCAAGATACAAGCATTAAAATAATTTTATCTACTTTCCTACTTCGAAATAAGTAAAACCTCTGGTTTAAAGATCAGGTCTTTAAACTCCAATATATATCTAAACCAGGGGTGGAGAACCTTTTCCTTTTCCTGGGTCAGAATGTTTATTAGAACATTCTCTGAGGGCCGCATTCACAGTCACAACATGAGGTTTTTTTAATTGAAAAATGCAAAATTATTTTTTATTTGTTTGACGTGTGGTGGGCCAGATGAAAGGGTTTCATCCTAACCCTGATGATTTATAATTGTTATCTTTTCCTTTTGGAGCTCATTTTTTACCTTTGGAATGAGACTGAGAAGGTCAGGCTGGTTCTGGTCAGAGAAAACCGGATTCTGGCTACTCCACTGGAAGTAGGAAGCCATGAGTCCATCACTCCTGTCAGTAACGCCACAAACTCTGGAGAGGAAAACCAGAGGCGGTGAAGGTAGCAGAATACACAGAGGCACCCAGACCACATCTACAAACCAATTCCAAGTACTTACATTTGTGTAAAAAAACATCTAAAGTACCAAATGCTAGTTTTCTGTTGTTTTAACAAACAAATTCATCCAGAACTAGAATGGTCTCTCCTGGTTAGAGAATATTACAAAAACAAACAAAACAAATAATGTTCGATTCAATTAACTCGATGCAAAATAAAAAGTACTGAATAGTGTTCTGATGTGGAAACACTAAACAAAACGTGAAACACTCAGACCAACTTCTGAGCAAGATGAGTCCTAGTGTGGGGAAATGACTCTTTATATGAAGATCAACCAAAAAATACACACATTTCCTGTCAAATGATGCCTCATGTGAGATATTATCACTGCTGCTACAGATCAATACTTCACTCAGCTGTTTGAAAATTAAATCTTTATGCTTCAGCGTGTTATTCTGAAGCAGACATTCCTGCTGCTTGATGTAGAGAGCTTTCACTTCCTCTGCTTCTTATGGCTATTGGCAAAATAAAACATGTACCTACTTCTAGATGTGAGCAGGAATCAGCTGTAGTTCAATGAACTCGAGCTAAACTTCAACCAGCCGTTGTCTACGGTGGTCACGCTCGGGCTCCTCCATACAGTGGACCTCCTCTACCAGCTGACTGCTCAGCTGAGAGGCGAATGTCAAGCAGTTGTATCAGTACCATGTTATCACTACTCTTTATGAATATGAGTAAATACACACAGTACTGGGCTGATACCCAATGTCAATATCTGTGCTGTCCAAAGACAGTAAATACTTTCATTTCTGGGTGTTTTCTAGAGCACTCTTTTTAAAATAATTAAACAAAACCTTTAATTTAATGGCATGGTCACCTAGGGTCATCCAATGGGTTTCAAATTAATCAAGCTGTGATTCTCCAGTTGTTTAGAGAGCGTCCGTAGAAACATGAAAAACACTCATGCACTAATACAGTAACAACGAGGTCAGTGTTTTTTATTTCTATTAATGATTGTAATAAATAATCATTAAATATTGGCGCATATGTTTGTGTTGTTTTTATCAGACAATACGTAAATGCATTGTTGGAATAAAAAATAATTAATTACTGTAATAATCTTCATTAATATGTTATTTATTAATTTAATTATTACCCTATTTTCTCTGCAACTTGAGGTGCAAACTGAAAGGCACAGATCACAGGCTGCATACAGACGGCCCGTATCGGTCCGGACCGGCCCAAAATCACCGGCCGCCCAGCGGGCATTGCATGCTACACCAGGTGGTCAGTCCATGCCTGTCTGTCGTCCAGAAGTTGAGCAGAGAGATGTTGAAGTTGTGTGTGTGTTTTACTGGATGTGATTGTGGGTGTGTGTTCGTACCGGTGCGGCTCTCGCCCAGACCCGTGTCCTCAGAGCTCAGGTAGGACCTGTCGTTGTAGGACTTGTGCAGGTCATCCTCTTTACCTTTCTCCTGGAAATACTCAAAGCTTTCCAGCAAAGAGTCAGTTGGCTTTTTATCGTCTGTAGCTGCAAATGAAAAACAATTAGGGCAAAAATATTTAAAATGAAGAAATAACTTCTTGGTGTTTCATCATGTTTACATTTCATACAAAAATGTACGGATTAATGAAAATGTAGTTTGCGAATACTATAAAACATTAATGTGTTTGATAACATTTCTGATGACGTGGACGACCTGATGATTGATCTGCTAGGAGAGGATCCAGTCATCATATCGGACCTGCTGCAAGCAACAAGACTAACAACCAGTCAGTAGGACTGATGCTCAAATGACAGACATTAATGGCGGAACAACCTGCTTCTGTATTAAATCTATTAACTCTACCATCAAAAGACTTGGACCATGAGTGTCTGCCGGTCACATGCTGACACTGTTGTGTTTTTATAATATTTAGTTTAGTAGATATAATGACTTTGATTAAACTTCACGTCCTGTTTCAAGGAGAAAAGTCAGAGCCTGGTTAGAGTTCTCTACACTCTGGAGGTGTTGAGAGAAAATCATAAAATCATACAGCAAAGCCAGGTGTGTGACAAAATGACACAAAGGCTGACGTTTTGATGAATAATTTGTATTTGTAATAAAAGAAATGCTTGAGCGAGAGGAGTTTGTTTGCAAAAAATTATCTAAATTTAAGTTGTGACATGACCTCTGAGAAAAACCACTTCTGGCCTTAAAGCAACCAGATGGAGTATCAGGATTAGTACATTCATCAGAAACCAGTCATATCCAGTCCTATACATATCTACTGCCCCCTGGTGGAGGATCTACAGGTGGCAAGGACCCATTTTATTTCTATATTACTTGTTATACTTGTTACTCCTCCTTGAACCGTCACCTTATCGTGGTGGAGGAGTTTGAGTGCCCTAACGATCCTAGGAGCTATGTTGTCTGGGGCACTTGTGCCCCTGGTAGGGTCACCCATGGCAAATTGGTCCTAGGGGAGGGGTGTGACAAAGAACGGTTCAGAAGACCCTTCATGGAGAAGCAATCTAAGAGTCTGAGTACCCGGCCCGGAGGGTTACCGGGGTCTCACCCTGGAGCCAGGCCTGGGGTTGCGGCCCGTGGACGAGCGCCTGGTGGCCGGGCTTTCGCCCATGGGGCCCGGCCGGGCCCAGCCCGAACCGGATACATGGGCTCATCCAACTGTGGGCCCACCACCTGCAGGAGGAGAGTGAAGGGTCCGGTGCATTGTGGATCGGGTGGCAGACCGAGGCGGGAGCTTTGGCGATCCGATCCCCGGATGGGAAAACTGGCTATCGGGACATGGAACGTCACCTCTCTGGCGGGGAAGGAGCTGGAGCTTGTGGAAGAGGCTGAGCGATACCGGCTAGATATAGTCGGGCTCACCTCGACACATAGCGTTGGCTCTGGAACCCGAGTCCTGGAGAGGGGTTGGACACTTTTCTTTGCTGGAGTTGATCCGGGTGAGAGGCGGAGGGCTGGGGTGGGCTTTCTGTTAGCCCCAAGACTCTCTGCCTGTACGTTGGGGTTTACCCCGGGGGACGAAAGGGCAGCTTCCCTACGCCTTCGGGTTGGGGAACGGGTCCTGTCTGTTGTTTGTGCTTATGCACCAAATAGCAGTTCAGAGTACCCACCCTTTTTGGAGTCTCTGGGACGAGTGCTGGATAGCGCTCCTACTGGGGACTCCATAGTCCTGCTGGGGGACTTCAACGCTCACGTGGGCAATGACAGCGTGACCTGGAGGGGCGTGATTGGGAGGAACGGCCCGCCCAATCTGAACTCGAGTGGTGTTCTGTTATTGGACTTCTGTGCAAGTCGCAGTTTGGCCATAACGAACACCATGTTCGAACATAAGGATGCCCATCGGTACACCTGGTACCAGGGCAGCCTAGGTTACAGGTCGATGATTGACTTTATAGTTGTATCATCTGACCTGAGACCGTATGTTTTGGACACTTGGGTGAAGAGAGGAGCGGAGCTGTCAACTGATCACCACCTGGTGGTGAGCTGGATCAGATGGCAGGGGAAGATGCCGCGCAGACCTGGTAGACCCAAACGTATAGTGAGGGTCTGCTGGGAACGCCTGGCAGAAGAGCCTGTCAAGATGGTCTTCAACTCCCACCTCCGGCAGAGCTTCGACCGCGTCCCGAGAGCAGTGGGGGACATTGAGTCCGAATGGGCCTTGTTCCGCTCTGCGATTGTTGAGGCGGCTGTTGCTAGCTGTGGTCGCAAGGTAGCCGTTGCTAGTCGTGGCAGTAAC
>SSNR01000384.1:66125-72001 GCA_006937965.1 Callopanchax toddi
TCTGTTTCTTTTGTTGTGTAATTACATAACATTATAACATATTATAAGTAATACAGAAATAAAATTAGCTCTTTCCACCTGTAGATCCTCCACCAGGGGGCAGCAGACATGTATAGGACTGGGTGTGGCAGGTGTTGATGAAGGTACTAATCCTGATACTCCATCTGGTTACTTTAAGGCCAGAAGTGATTTGATGCTAATTAGTGACACTAGTCCATCAGGGGTTAAAATGTTAGAAATCATAAAACCTCAATTTTTTTATCACTTTCATGTTTTTACATAAATCAGCTCTACTGGTCATCTATCTCTGATTTTATATATGTTTTTATAAGAATAGTGTTAAACAGATCTTGTGATAATCCAGGTTTATAATCAGTAAAAGAAACACGTTTTTTTTTTTTCGTTTTCTGAGAAGCTGTAATTTTGGAGATTTGAGGTTTTAGCTCAACAGCGCTGAAATGAAAGACAGATGATGTAATCACAGAGATCACTGGCACAGAGGAAGTCAAAACAACTCTCATTCCAACATGAGGTTTTTACAGCGATTCAAGCTGAGGATGTTCTTTTTCAGAGTCCAGCTCCATCCTTTAGAACCTCCCTGAGCAGGCTGTGGTTCTTCTTACCTTTTAAACAGGTTTTACAGCAGTGTCCCGGCAGCAGGATGGGATCGCTACAGTCCAGCTCCGGGCAGTCCTGCTTGATGTTCTTGCAGTTGACCTTCCCCAGCACCTTGCCACGACGAGCCTTTTGCTGTCAGAGGAACAGACAACAATGAGCTCTGAGGGTTTAAAATGTCCAGACACAAAGTGGAGAAGGTCAAACAAGAGAAGCAAGACTCACGGGCTCACAGTAGCACTGGACACAGTGCATCACTCCGAAGGGCTCCCCCAGGTCTGGGTGCCACGTGTCCTCCAGAGAGTAGAAACGACCTCCAAACGAGCATCCTGCAGCAAGCACAGCAGGTCACACAGCAGGTCACACAGCAGGTCACACACAGTGAATCACACACAGTGAATCACACACAGCAGGTCACACAGCAGGTCACATAGCAGGTCACATACACAGTGAATCCCACACAGCAGGTCACACAGCAGGTCACACACAGTGAATCACACACAGCAGGCCACACAGCAGGTCACACAGCAGGTCACACACAGCAGGTCACACAGCAGGTCACACAGCAGGTCACACACAGCAGGTCACACAGCAGGTCACACAGCAGTGAATCCCACAGAGCAGGTCACACAGCAGATCCCACACAGCAGGTCACACAGCAGGTCACACAGCAGATCACACAGCAGGTCACACAGCAGGTCACACACAGTGAATCACACACAGCAGGTCACACAGCAGGTCACACACAGTGAATCCCACACAGCAGGTCACACAGCAGGTCACACAGCAGGTCACACACAGTGAATCACACACAGCAGGTCACACAGCAGGTCACACAGCAGGTCACACACAGTGAATCACACACAGCAGGTCACACACAGCAGGTCACACAGAGTGAATCCCACACAGCAGGTCACACAGCAGGCCACACAGCAGGTCACACACAGAGAATCACACACAGCAGGTCACACACCAGGTCACACACACAGGTCACACAGTAGATCCCACACAGCAGGTCACACAGCAGGTCACACAGCAGATCACACAGCAGGTCACACAGCAGGTCACACACAGTGAATCCCACACAGCAGGTCACACACAGCAGGCCACACAGCAGGTCACATAGCAGGTCACACACAGCAGATCACACACAGCAGCTCACACAGCAGGTCACACAACAGGTCACACAGCAGGTCACACAGCAGGTCACACACAGTGAATCACACACAGCAGGTCACACAGCAGGTCACACACAGTGAATCACACACAGCAGATCCCACACAGCAGGTCACACAACAGGTCACACACAGTGAATCACACAGAGCAGCTCACACAGCAGATCCCACACAGCAGGTCACACAACAGGTCACACACAGTGAATCACACACAGCAGGTCACACAACAGGTCACACACAGTGAATCACACACAGCAGGTCACACACCAGGTCACACAGCAGGTCACACAGCAGGTCACACAGCAGGTCACACAGCAGGTCACACACAGTGAATCACACACAGCAGGTCACACAGCAGGTCACACACAGTGAATCACACACAGCAGGTCACACACAGCAGGTCACACAGCAGGTCACACACAGCAGATCCCACACAGCAGGTCACACAACAGGTCACACACAGTGAATCACACACAGCAGGTCACACAACAGGTCACACACAGTGAATCACACACAGCAGGTCACACACAGCAGGTCACACACAGGTCACACAGCAGATCACACAGCAGGTCACACAGCAGGTCACACACACAGTGAATCCCACAGAGCACGTAACACAGCAGATCCCACACAGCAGGTCACACAGCAGGTCACACAGCAGGTCACACACAGCAGGTCACACAGCAGGTCACACACAGTGAATCACACACAGCAGGTCACACAGCAGGTCACACACAGCAGGTCACACACAGTGAATCACACACAGCAGGTCCACACAGCAGGTCACACAGCAGGTCACACACAGCAGGTCACACAGCAGGTCACACAGCAGATCACACAGCAGGTCACACACAGCAGGTCACACAGCAGGTCACACACAGTGAATCACACACAGCAGGCCACACAGCAGGTCACATAGCAGGTCACATACACAGTGAATCCCACACAGCAGGTCACACAGCAGGTCACACACAGCAGATCACACACAGCAGGTCACACACAGTGAATCACACACAGCAGGTCACACACAGCAGATCACACACAGCAGGTCACACACAGTGAATCACACACAGCAGGTCACACACAGCAGATCACACACAGCAGGTCACACAGCAGGTCACACACAGCAGGCCACACAGCAGGTCACACAGCAGGTCACACACAGCAGATCACACACAGCAGGTCACACACAGTGAATCCCACACAGCAGGTCACACAGCAGGTCACACACAGCAGGTCACACAGCAGGTCACACAGCAGGTCACACAGCAGGTCACACAGCAGGTCACACAGCAGGTCACACACAGCAGGTCACACACAGTGAATCACACACAGCAGGTCACACAGCAGGTCACACACAGCAGGTCACACAGCAGGTCACACAACAGGTCACACAGCAGGTCACACAACAGGTCACACAGCAGGTCACACAGCAGGACACACACAGTGAATCACACACAGCAGGTCACACAGCAGGTCACACACAGTGAATCCCACACAGCAGGTCACACAGCAGGTCACACACAGCAGGTCACACACAGGTCACACACAGCAGGTCACACAGCAGGTCACACACAGCAGGTCACACAGCAGGTCACACACAGCACGTCACACACAGCAGGTCACACACAGTGAATCACACACAGCAGGTCACACAGCAGGTCACACAACAGGTCACACAGCAGGTCACACAAGCAGGTCACACAGCAGGTCACACAGCAGGTCACACAGCAGGTCACACAGCAGGTCACACACAGCATGTCACACACAGTGAATCCCACACAGCAGGTCACACACAGCATGCCACACAGCAGGTCACATAGCAGGTCACACACAGCAGATCACACACAGCAGGTCACACAGCAGGTCACACAGCAGGTCACACACCAGGTCACACACAGTGAATCACACACAGCAGGTCACACAGCAGGTCACACACAGTGAATCACACACAGCAGGTCACACAGCAGGTCACACAGCAGGTCACACAGCAGGTCACACAGCAGATCACACACAGCAGGTCACACACAGTGAATCCCACACAGCAGGTCACACAGCAGGCCACACACAGAGAATCACACACAGCAGGCCACACAGCAGGTCACACAGCAGGTCACACACACCAGATCACACACAGCAGGTCACACAGCAGGTCACACAGCAGGTCACACAGCAGGTCACACACAGCAGGTCACACACAGTGAATCCCACACAGCAGGTCACACACAGGTCACACACAGTGAATCACACACAGCAGGTCACACAGCAGGTCACACAGCAGGTCACACACAGTGAATCACACACAGCAGGCCACACAGCAGGTCACACAGCAGGTCACACACAGCAGGTCACACAGCAGGTCACACAGCAGGTCACACACAGCAGGTCACACAGCAGGTCACACACAGTGAATCACACACAGCAGGTCACACAGCAGGTCACATACAGTGAATCACACACAGCAGGTCACACAGCAGGTCACACACAGTGAATCACACACAGCAGCACACACAGCAGATCACACACAGCAGGTCACACAGCAGGTCACACAGCAGGTCACACACAGCAGATCCCACACAGCAGGTCACACACAGTGAATCACACACAGCCGGTCACACAGCAGGTCACACACAGTGAATCACACACAGCAGGTCACACAGCAGGTCACACACAGCGAATCACACACAGCAGGTCACACAGCAGGTCACACAGCAGGTCACACACAGTGAATCACACACAGCAGGTCACACACAGCAGCTCACACACAGCAGGTCACACACAAGTCACACACAGTGAATCACACACAGCAGGTCACACAGCAGGTCACACAGCAGGTCACACACAGTGAATCACACACAGCAGGTCACACAGCAGGTCACACACAGTGAATCACACACAGCAGGTCACACAGCAGGTCACACACAGTGAATCACACACAGCCGGTCACACAGCAGGTCACATAGCAGGTCACATACACAGTGAATCCCACACAGCAGGTCACACAGCAGGTCACACACAGGTCACACACAGCAGATGTCACACAGCAGGTCACACACAGTGAATCACACACAGCAGGTCACACAGCAGGTCACACAGCAGGTCACACAGCAGGTCACACACAGTGAATCACACACAGCAGGTCACACAGCAGGTCACACACAGCAGATCACACAGAGCAGGTCACACAGAGCAGATCACACAGAGCAGGTCACACACAGCAGGTCACACACAGTGAATCACACACAGCAGGTCACACACAGCAGGTCACACACAGCAGATCCCACACAGCAGGTCACACAACAGGTCACACACAGTGAATCACACACAGCAGGTCACACAACAGGTCACACACAGTGAATCACACACAGCAGGTCACACAGCAGGTCACACACAGCAGGTCACACACAGTGAATCACACACAGCAGGTCACACAGCAGGTCACACACAGCAGGTCACACACAGCAGGTCACACACAGTGAATCACACACAGCAGATCCCACACAGCAGGTCACACAACAGGTCACACACAGTGAATCACACACAGCAGGTCACACACAGCAGGTCACACACAGCAGGTCAGCCTCAGATCACTCCTCTAGTACTTTACTAGCTACACTGTTTCAATGTTGCAAGGGCTAATATGGAAATGATTTAAAGTGATAATATGCAACTTTTTCATATTTTTAAATCTTTTCCTTGAGCCAGTCTGTGCTAATATGACCCTTTACAGAGTTAATGAAAAGTCACTTAGCCCCATCTGGTGATTACAGCCGGAAAACCACGATTGCAAGATCTCCGTCGCCGTCCCGGTACCCAGGAAGTCACGTGTCTCACGAGGGTTAGGCTAACCCAAAGTGGCTAGCCCTTTAACCAGCAGGTCAACACATTGTAGTCCCTCAACCTGAACTAAAAAAACCCAACTTAACTTAAAAAAATTCAAAAATCTGAGGGTGATTCAGTATTATTAGAGTTTGTTATGTTTCAGGTTAATTATCATATGTTTACAATAATATTCTCTTAGACAGGGTTCATACACACACATCAAAATCACCTTAAACATAACCACTAAATATATGCACTAAATGA
>SSNR01000384.1:80141-112195 GCA_006937965.1 Callopanchax toddi
GGGGGGGGGGGGGGGGGGGGGGGGGGGGGGGGGGGGGGGGGGGGGGCATGGCCACTCCTTACATATCAGCAACTCCTTGGTTGTTTCATATTGTCACTGTTGGGCAAAAAGCTTGGACTTTAAAAAAAATGCAACTTTTCAAAAAATGATTAAACTTGTTTCTTTAACCAATTAGACCCTGGATCGTCACAGTCTGTTCTTTAAAAAGTCATCCCTAAAACCACTGATAGGTGTCAAAGATGACCAATGACGCTGACTAATGTAAAAACATGAAAGTCATAAAAAGATGGAGAAACAAGGTTTAAACCCGACAGCAACGAAATGCAAAATGTTTTAATGATTGGATTAAAGGGATATTTGGGTCATTTTGAAGTGCAGCTCTATTCACTTTATCACTCAAAGTGGGTGGAGTCTCTAGAAACAGGAGGTAGTCCTCTGACCGGAGCAACACTTAGATCAGGAGCTGCAGATCTGTGACAAACTAGCAGCACATTTTCAGATATTGAATGAAAAAGTTTTCACCATGTGTTCAAGATGCAAAGATTAGGTTTAGTGTTGAGTAGACGTTGTTTCTGCTTTCTGACAAACATAATGATTTCACCCCATATCTTAAAAAAGCATTTTGTCATATTTAACCCTATATTAGGCTCTGGCACATTTTTGTGTTTTGTTTTTTAACACATTTTATCATATTTTCCAGCATATTGTGATAATTAAATGCAAGGTTGTGCATTGCTGAGTAATCTCAATGTTTTGTTAGCCTCTTGTAAAAGATGTGATCTAAAGTACTAGCGTCAACATCCATAGCACAAACATGTGCTCAATAGAAACCCATTCAAGTCACATTTTGACCCTTCTCAGATGAAAAGTCTCAAAACTGCATCTGTCAGAGGATCCTTAATGTGACCATTTCATGAATATGATACAGCCAACAAATATTACTGCAAATAAATAAATGTTGCTGCTAATCTTTCACATTTACCGTAATAAATGAACTAAAGATAATCCAGTTTAATATTGGGGGGAATCATTTATTGTGTTTTTAGACCATGAAGTGGAGAGTTGCATCAGGGCAAACATCTGGTAATTTAAGGAAAAGAAATCAATAATATTTTATGCCTCTTTAAAGAGAAAAAATTGTATTTTATAAAACTGTTAAAGCTTGTTTTTCATGAGGGGAAAAGGACTTTAATGCTGGTATTTTAAAGGTTCATCAAAATGTTAAGTCAAGTTGTTGTAAATGAACACATGTGACATAAAGCAAGCTAACGGAGGAAATTTGATTTTAAAGCAGCACTCTGGAGGATTTCATCAAGAGAGCAGTTTTTGAATCTAGCGTCCAAAGGCTCCTCCTCAAAACATCTCGACACGCGCGTACAGGTTTGGTCGATGCGCGTGCATGTTGAGAGAATGCAGACATTTGAATTTCATTGGCTAAAAAATGTCGGCAGCAAGAAATAATGGAAAGGGGTCTCTAGGAGGAAGGAGGGTCTTCATCAGAATGACAGATGTTGTGGAACTCAACCCATAGACCATAGTTTAGACCTGAAATATCATTTAAAACATTTAGAAAACTTTGATACAGAGAAAAATAATCCAGAGAGCCGCTTTAAACAGAAAAGTTTAGGAATAAAAACACTCATACTAAAAGCCTGGAGCTCTAAGCACGTCAGTGTTGTTTTAATATCATAAATAACACCCAGATTTATTTTCATGCTTTTCTAATGTATTATGGTACAAACTGATGCTCTATCTCTCTTTAAGGATGGAGCCCCACAGTGAGCTGAAGGTGGTAAAACAGGAGATCAGTGCAGAACTGAAGGAATGCTCTCTCTATGAGGACAGCACTGGACTGGGACCACATAAGCACACCTCCATCATGCATCAGGGGTGTAAACAGCCAGAGTTCAGACAGTAAAGGAGCAGCCCAGGATCCTGACATGATCCAGCTCAGAACTCATCCGTTACCTAAAAAAACTGGCAGCCAGAAGGTCTAAGGTCTGCAAAAAGGTTTTTGTTCTGTTTTGTATGATAACAAAGTTTAACTCTTTAAAGCCTGAAAAATGAAATGATAATCATTTAAAAATCTAGGTTATAAAACGGCACTATTTATTGGTTAATAATATTATAACAGCTATAAAAGCATCTGTTCGATGTTATTATGTGTATATAACAATATAACTGAAATAAAGAAATAAAAATGGTTCTTCCAACCTGTAGATCATCCACTAGAGGGCAGCAGACATGTATAGGACTTGATATGACAGGTTATTGATGAAAGTACTAATACTAATACTCCGTCTGATTGCTTTAAGGCCAGAATTCATTTAAAAGAGTTAAAGTAAACTTCAGCACTTCTAACTCTGAAGGTGTCAACATGGCTTCTTCATTTATCAAACGTTTCTCATTCAAACGTATCTAATAGAAAACACGACCTCCACTTGATGCAGAATCTTTGAGTGACATAGACGCCGCGCTCTGGACTAAAACAAAATAGAAAGCAGACCGTATCAGGCTGGTTATGGTCCTGATCTCTAAGGAAGACGAACAGAGGATAAAACACTAAGATGATGACCACCAGGTTCTAATTAAACTAATAAATAAACAAGAATGGGTCAAAATCTAGCCATAACCATTAATTAGCCCTTTAAATGTCTCTTCCTGAAATACTTGGAGATGTAAAGCTTTGACCATTATTGAGGGTTATTAAAATGACATTTTATGATGCTTGAATTATTTTTATTCATTTCCATTTTTTAATGTTTAAACTTTTACCTTTTAAAAAACTGTTACTGTTTTCTTTCTTTACTTTTTAAAATAGTTCTGTAAAAGTTTCATGTTTAGAGAGCCTGATGAAACACAGCGGACCCTGATGGAGGGGGCCCATCAGGGTCCATCAGGGCCTCCATCAGGACCCCCATCAGGGCCTCCATCAGGGCCTCCATCAGGTCCCCCATCAGGGCCCCCATCAGGGCCTCCATCAGGGCCTCCATCAGGTCCCCCATCAGGGCCTCCATCAGGACCTCCATCAGGACCTCCATCAGGGCCCCCATCAGGACCCCCATCAGGGCCCCCATCAGGGCCCCCATCAGGACCTCCATCAGGGCCTCCATCAGGGCCTCCATCAGGTCCCCCATCAGGTCCCCAATCAGGGCCTCCATCAGGACCTCCATCAGGGCCTCCATCAGGACCTCCATCAGGGCCCCAATCAGGGCCTCCATCAGGACCCCCATCAGGACCCCCATCAGGGCCCCCATCAGGGCCCCCATCAGGACCTCCATCAGGGCCACCATCAGGACCTCCATCAGGACCCCCATCAGGACCTCCATCAGGACTCCATCAGGGCCCCCATTACGACCTCCATCAGGACCTCCATCAGGACCCCCATCAGGACCTCCATCAGGACCCCCATCAGGACCCCCATCAGGACCCCCATCAGGGCCTCCATCAGGGCCCCCATCAGAGCCACCATCAGAGCCCCCATCAGGGCATCCATCAGGACCTCCATCAGGGCCCCCATCAGAGCCCCCATCAGGGCCCCCATCAGGACCTCCATCAGGACCCCCATCAGGACCTCCATCAGGACCTCCATCAGGGCCCCCATCAGGGCCCCCATCAGGACCTCCATCAGGACCCCCATCAGGACCTCCATCAGGGCCTCCATCAGAGCCCCCATCAGGGCCCCCATCAGGACCTCCATCAGGGCCCCCATCAGGGCCCCCATTAGGGCCCCCCATATAAAACCATTCTGGATGTGCCCTTGTGTGCAGCTCACAGTGGGATGAGCAAGCATTAACTCCTGCAGTCAAGCATCAAGCAAAAGTGACTTTTTAAAACATTTTGGCAATAAATGTGTAAAATCAAACGTGCTCAAAATAAAATGACATCACTAGAAGAATTAAAACCAGAAAAGCTGAGTTGTTTGTAGAAATGCTGTTTGAGAGCTGAAAGAATGAGCTGAGAACTGCTGAAGTCTGAGCCCTTCTAACAGTGACTGGTGTGACTCAGAGCTTAAGAGACAAGAAACCTGAACTACAGCAGCAGAAAATTAGATAAAGGAGTGGAACGTTGGAGGAAAGAACAGGAAGGAAAAAAGAGAATTACAGTGAAATCTATTTAAAACAGAAGTCAGTCTGAAGAAAGCAGAAAGCCTACAGCTGTAAGGGACACATATCCTGAAAGAGGACAAAAATCACTAACCGGCAAAGTTAAATCAACATAGTGTCTCTACGTCTCAGTCTTTGAGTGTTAAATTAAAATAAAGTAATAATATTTGAACATGTTACTCTTATGGTGTTAGTTTGGACAAAAGGATTGTTGGTGTTGGTGTTTATCTCAGACAGGTGTGTTGTTCTAACCATCACTCACAAATGACAGAAAACAAGTTGACAGATATAAAACATCAGACCAGTCAGAGTTAATCATTTGGTTGCTTCTTGATGTTTAATTTGTTTCTGAAATACAAAAAGTGTTGGAGAAATAACTGTTTGTTTTCAAAAGATCTGAAAAATGGCCAGAGAGTGGGGTGATGACGTCACCAAAGAGGAAGGTTCGATTTTTAAATTTTTTTCCATTAATGTTAAACAGTGACTTTACAAAAACAGTATAAACTATATCATAAAGTAGATTCTGTGATAGTTTAATGTCCTGAGACTTGTTTAAAATTTGAACGAGGTGAAATTATTGATGTTTAAAACAAAGTTGTGATCATTTGAAGCAGTTAAAGGATTTTATACTCAATTATTCCCCCAAAGATCACAAAAAGCTAAATATCTGTAAACATTATTAAATACATCGATACCAGAAGTCGCAGCAGGAAGGTCCTGAAGGTGTTGAGTCATTTGATGAATTAGCTCAAACTTTGTATAGAAGAAGTTAAAACACATTGAAAGACCCCAGAGCAGGATCTAGTCTGACCTAGCAGGTTTATGCTTTACAGCCGGACCCGGTACCTGTGGAGCCTTTGGACGGCAGCGGGTCCCTCTCGGACTGGATGGGCAGAGCCCCAGCCTTGAGGCGCGTCGCCGCTCCGGAGCGGAGCCAGAGCGCGCAGCTCAGAGCGCACAGCAAGGAGCGGAGCGCGCGGGCAGCCAGCATCCCAACGCTCTGCAGAAACAAACTCCCCCACAATTCCTTCTGCCTGACCACGGCTCTCGGGTCGACGCTGGAGGAAATAATCTAGTATCCTGCTTAGCTGCTGTCACGGGGTAATAACCGGTCAGGAAACCAAACCGGGTCTCAGCAGACTCAGGGCTCCTCAGACCAGCTGCGTGTCTCTGTTCCTGAACGAGCTGCCCCTCTCTGTTTTATAGCCTCCTCCTGACAGCTTGAAGCAGCCACCGGTAGGGGGGAGACAGGGGGCGTGGGGAATGGGAAATCACCATCTTAAGAGATGGAAACGAGGTGTTTGTGTCCTAAAACGTGTTTGTCATAAATAAATAAAGACAAAAAATATCATTCTGAACTCTTTTATAGTAAAATAGTTGACTTTTACCCAAATATACTGTAATATAATGTAGCATCACTGGAAATGAAAACTTGTATTTATTATGATATTTGAGTTAAAGCGGCTCTCTGGATTATTTTTCTCTGTATCAAAGTTTTCTAAATGTTTTAAATGATATTTCAGGTCTAAACTATGATCTATGGGTTGAGTTCCACAACATCTGTCATTCTGATGAAGACCCTCCTTCCTCCTAGAGACCCCTTTCCATTATTAATTGCCGCCGACATTTTTCAGCCAATGAAATTCAAATGTCTGCATTCTCTCAACATGCACGCGCATCGACCAAACCTGTACCAGTAGGGGGCGCTGTCGTACAGGACGCTCCGTGTGTTTCTCTGCCGTCTCAGCCGTTCACTGAGGACTCACAGCTCATTTCTACTAAAAACCTACCCATTCTCCAACTAAAGATGGATTTATTTTTATTTTTAAACCTTTCACCTCACAGAATGGCCAGGCTCGACAGGGTTATGCGTTTATTTTGGTCAGAAAGTTCATCCAGGGCCGAGTCAAGTTCAGCTTCAGAGTCCAGCAGCAGCTCTCTGCTAACAGAGCTAATATCAGAAGCAGCAGGGACAGAGAGGGCTCATCAGACCCTCGTAGTGTTGTTGGAATAAGATTGTGAACTGTGAGTGATTAAACCCTACACATTGAGCTGTACAGTTCATGCCCGCAACGTATATGCGCCCTGTGCACGACACGCGACCGGACGCGCGTGTCGAGATGTTTTGAGGAGGAGCCTTTCGACGCGAGATTCAAAAACTGCTCTCTTGATGAAATCCTCCGGAGTGCTGCTTTAATTTATGCTGCATTCAATTTGTCCTCGGAGGTCGGGACTGGGAATGACATCAAAGTCAGAAAAGTCGGGATACCAAAGTAAAAAGTAATTTACAGTTGTATTTTTTGTTGTGTTTGTTCACACACAAACTCATTTCCATTACTCCCTCTTTTGGCAGCAACACATTCAAAACATTGTTTTAGACTTTAATGAATTCGCTCATGCAAACACTCTGAATTGGTTTATAGTCATAAGATACAGCATTACATGTAATTCTGAACGTAGACACATCCAAACAAGCAGATCTTGCTAAACAATGTTTTCACAGCATTTACCTGTTCTTATGAGGAGCCGCCATGTTTTTTCCTAAAGTCAGGGCACAAAAAAATCTCCAACTTTCCAAGTCCGACTTCAGAGGGCGTTCCAGTTTAATTTTTCAATTCGGAACTCGGATTTTCTGACTTCTGACTTCGAGCACAGAATGAAACAGTTGAGTTTACTTGTTATCAAAAGGTACAAGAGACAACCGACTGACGGAATTCTTTTCAGTTCTGATAACTTGTTTGGTTTTACAGTGCAGATTTAATTCAGAATGTTCCGTCATGAGTTGATGGTTCAAGGTTTCTTCATCAAGTCATCACAGTCTGGTCCAGCTGCAGCAGATCTAAAGAAGCCTCTGACTAAAGACACTGCATATCTGGGCTGCAGAGTTTACATAAAATGACAAAAAAAAATTTCTTGAAAAGTAATCTCTGCCTCCTGTTAGAATCCCATGCCACTCTTAGAAAAAGGCCCTCTGCTGCTGGTCTCCTATGTTCACACGCTGAGCGTGCATGCTCCTGTGGAGAGACAGAGTGAATCTCCAGATCATGAACAGTTAGGAATGTGTGACTGTCGGCTGCATTCTATTTTTTCAAGTGTTGCTCAGAGGACCTGAGTGACTTAACAGAAACAAATGAAAATATCTGAAATACCTCATCATCCATCACATCCATCCTCTTTGTTTCTGCTGGATCCTCCTAAAGTAACATTTCTAAAACTCGTCTGTGTGAAGGCAGGTGTCAGAAGTCCTCGTGTATGAAGACTTCTTTTCATTTAGACCTGCTATCATTCACAGAAACCCGACTTCAGTCTGGGATTAACATCTAAAACCAGCTTCAAACTATTAATTGTTCAAAAACAATGTGTGCTTTATGTGTTTATGGAGCTAATTCCGAATGAAATTAAAGATACACACTAAACAAATGCTCTAGAGGTCAGAGTTCATTGTCTAATTTCACAACATCAACAACCAGAGATGGATTTGGACCTGTTTAGATCTGGGAAATGTTCCCATCAAACAAAGCTGAGGGGTTGAGTAACAGTCCAGTTCCTGGCTGGATCCCCCAGGAGGGGTGTGTGTGTGTGTGTGTGTGTGTGTGTGTGTGTGTGTGTGTGTGTGTGTGTGTGTGTGTGTGTGTGTGTGTGTGTGTGTGTGTGTGTGTGTGTGTGTGTGTGTGTTACATTAAGTGCTGCTCAGAAGAGAGAGTTCAGGAATGGTCAGAGTAGATGAACTCTTTAACTCTTTTTAGTTCTTCTTGAACCATAACCTGAACCGGAATACAGTTAGGACCACACCCACTGGTGACATCACTCAAAGTAGGCAGTCTCCAGGAACAGGAAGTAGTCCTCTGACCGGAGCAATAGTCAGATCAGCAGATCTGTGACAAATAAATGGCAAATTTTCAGATATTTAAAACAATTGTTGTTCTATAAATCACCCTGATGGGTTATATCTTTATTTTCAGGGGTGCACATAACTTTGTTCAATGAGGTACTTTAGTGAGTAGCAGGCCAGAGCGTGAGCCTCTCAGCTGTATATTAGTAAACCTCTACAATTCAGCATGAGAGCGCTAGTTTAGTTTATTACATTTTTGCTGCAGCAGCAAATCAGAGGTTTGGTTTAAACAAAGGAAACAGTTAGATGCTAATTTGTAGAGATTTACTAACAGCTAATCTAGAGTTGTGATACATCAGGATGACATTTATAAGTAAGAGTTGCTAATTTGTCAGTGATCTGCAGCAGTGTCTCTCCTGATCTAACTAGCTGTAAGTTTGCACCAGTCAGAGGGCTACTTCCTGTTAGGTACTGTAGATAAATAACTGATAGAACGGCTCTTCAGAACAACCCAAACATCTTTACCTGAAAGGAAAGACTTCTTAATTGCAAAAAACAAAACAAAAAAAAGACCAAAAAAAGGCAAAATCTGAAAGAACAGGTAAACCCTTAAGGTTTTGAGTAGTAAAGGTAAAAAAAAAAACATTTTTATTTTCTGTAGTTAAAAGCTTCAAATGTTTTTTTTTTTTTAGAAACTAACTAAATAAATGAAAAGGAAAACAACTGAAAGTTCAGTTATAATGTTCAAACATTTAAAAACAATAATTTAAAAACTAAATCAATTTTAAAATAAAAGACAAACCACAAACATTTAAAGTTAAAAAGTACAATTGTTAAAAAAGAAGAAATAAAGAAAAATAAACCAGTAACAGTCATTTATGCATCAGGTATTTCAGTGAGAAAACTTTACATTATTATTAATTAACATTATATTATAACTCTCATTGCCCCAAATGAATAAGAATGCAAACATATTCATTGCTGTTTTCTTTCCATGGAATTTAAAGAGTTAACTGAGATTCCAGAAAAAGAAAAGTGATTTATATTTATTATGATCAAAAATCCAAACATGCTCATTTGGATGTGTCTGACTCCAGGAACAAGTTTCCCTCTGAATTCTCCCAAAGTTCCAGTCAGCTGGAGGCTTGGAGAGAGCAAAGTGTTATTTTATGCGCATGTGTCCCCTGGGGGGTGGAGAGGGGCCCACTTCCATCCTGGTGTGAGGATTCACACAGACCACCACCAACATCTCAGCCTGCACACTGGATGTGATGATGGGCCGTTTGCTCTCCATCAGGTCATCCATTACTGCGACTGTCTGCTGCAGCCAAACAAAGGCAGTCACTTAAAGCCCCGCTGGATGCAGTTCAGTGTGTATTGGAGCTGATTCTATAACAGCTGGTCAAAAGTAGAAACATGATCCGACAACACACACACACACACACACACACACACACACACACACACACACACACACACACACACACACACACACACACACACACACACACACACACACACGTCTTAGCAGCCAGAATGTCACAAACACCTGAAGTCATTCTTGATTTCATCTAGAAAAAGATTTAAGGCTGAAATCCTTTTCCTGCTAGAAGATCAAATTTGTGAGATTTTTATTACAAATTAATCCAAAACAGCTGAAAAGAAAATCATAATCAGAAAGAAATCTACCTCTGTGTGTATTTTAGGTGTATTGATCTTTTCATTGTATTTAGTCTCTCAATTTGTGTGTGTACAGTATTTTGGCCTCAGAATCTTTATTATTATCATCTTTCACCCATGGATGAAAAACTGAATACTGTAAGTCTCATTAAATAATTTCTACAAATGAAAAACTTTAGTTTCAGTAAATATATAGAAATTATTCACCTAACAATTTAATTTAAATGTGATCAAAAGGTAGCAAGTACATTTTAGGGTTAGAAAAACTTTAACATTTAAGAGGTAAAAAGACTGAGGCAATTAGTATCTTCACTTTGTTTTAGTTTTTGTAACTTGTTCAGTTTTACAGTGCATGATCAAAAAGAAATTTTCTTATTTATTATATTCATGTATTTATATTCTGTGTATATGTTGGCCTCAGAATCTAAACTGACCTGGATTTGATATTTAACATTTATAGAATCACACTGGTTTCTCCTGAAGGAGACCCGGGGATGAACCCTGAAGTCGATTTAGGAATCGATTAGAGGAGGATGTGTGTGCTGCAGTTTTATGGGGGTTTTAGGATTCCGATCAGGGTGTAATTAGAACCAGATGGTCTTTTTATTATTTTAATCCAGTTTTGCTCTCTGGGGAGAGAATCTGATCTGAATTCACGGCTGATGTGAGAGAAACGAGGCGCAGAGCAGATTTTAACAGATGTGACATCATTAAAAGGATATTAAAGCTGCTGTGCACATGCGTGCGCGTGTGTGTGTAGAGGGCCGTAAATCAATGCTCCTGGATGGACGCCCACACCGAGACTGTTATGTGTGTTAGATGCTTCAGTTTGCAGGATACAAAGTGTTTCCCCACCAGAATCAAATAATCTGTGTCCCTGCTGGGGCGGGGGGTGGGGGCATGTCCAGGTGGTCTGACTGGGACACACACACACACACACACACACACACACACACACACACACACACACACACACACACACACACACACACACACACACACACACACACACACACACACACACACACTGGTGGTGGTAAACTCTCCAGGGGCAGACTGACGGAGGAGAGGCCTTTGTCTCCATCGGCCACCCTGACCTCCACCAACACCCACACACAGGCAGAGTGGGTTAATTGTACAACTAATATAAACTGATGACATTATCAGAACTCAAACCTTTTATGTTTTTCAGAACCTTAAAATGTATTTGTTACTTCTACCTTTTGATTACAGTGAAATTAAAATGTTATTTAATCACTGTGACCTAAAGTTTTCAGACCTATTCAGACATTTTCAGTTAATGGTTTTAAATTCATGGAAAAAAAGATAACAGAATTTAAAAAGTACGTTTATAAAAGCTTTGATGCAGTAAGCACACAACCACATGACTTGATGTTAAAAAAAAATCTGCTTTTATAAAAGATGTGTTCTTCATAGAATCAAAGCAGGTGACTTACAGCATTTGAGGAAACTGATTTCATTCAGTACATCAAGAAGGAATGACTCAAAATCAGACTTTCTTTAGCATCTTTTTACAGTGACCACATACTGTAATCGTTTTTTCTCATTCTGAGGCAACATTTGAGATTTTTCTGTATTTAAAACAACATCAAACAAGTCTTTTCACAACAAGTCACACAGTTGTGTGCGTTTTTATTGAGCTGCGTTATCTTATATTTCTAAGTTGTGTTATTTTATCTTCATAAACTGAAGACTGAAAACTTTGTCATATTAACCCTTTAACTTCCACACCAACAAGAAACAATGAACATTTTGTCTTTTTTGTTTATTTGTTTCAGTAAAGGTTGCGATATGATGCAAGGCAATAATAATGTAAACAAGGAAATGATAATATTAATGTAATAATAAAATATGCTAATAATAATAATAACTTTTTATTAAAACATCTCTATATTTTTTAGATTTTTTTGTTTTGTCGTTTAGTTTTAGATGTAGCAGATAATATACAGTAGGATGCTGACTGCCAGTTAAAGGGTGTTTGACTTGATATAATAAAAACCTATAATCATAATAATTAAAATAATGTTTTTTAAACAACAACTTTATTTAACTGTAATAAAAATGTACAAGTAGCGAGCCGTTTAATATTTTAAATACTGACAAACTGAAGGTTTTAAGTTACAAACTCTGAGGCAGGCTCTGGTAACTTGTCTGGGTATGCAGTTGTGTATTTTGTTCCTCCTCCACAGGAGCTGCAATCCTCATCATTCACAGGATAATTGTAGCTCAGGATGTGTCCCAGAGAAAGTTGTTAAGAGAAAAAAGAAATAAAAATAAAAAATGACTTGTGTTGACCCTAAAAGGCAGAGGATGTAACAAAACCTGGAGCTGTGCTGCTTCCCTCCAGTGTTATGCTGATGTTGGTAATAATGGTAAAAAGAGCTCAGTTGTGAGGCTAATTTCTGCTGCTGCCCTCCTGAAACAGGAGGGGGAGAGTGGGAGGGAGGGGAGGGCGAATGGGCCCACAATATGCAAAGAGAGGAAGTCTTGTTGAGTCTATGTTTATTCATCCTAACAGGATCAGTTCTCAGACACATTCAGAACCCCAGAGAGAAAAGGGCCACCTCTTTCTTCTCACCTTCTCTTATTACTGAACACAGAGCGCTGATGGAGCTCAGTTAGGACCAAACTGTGAGCCATTAGCGAGGAAGGGGTGTTGTGGGGGGGGGGGTATTTTGACACCTCAGAGAGAATGTGATGGAAGGGAAATGTCCCCAAAATGTAACCTCATTCATTAAAGGGATGTTTGGGTCATTCTGAAGTGATTTTCTATCATCTACAGTAAGAATTACACCACTGGTGACATCACTCAGTGTAGGCAGAGGCCCTAGAAACAGGAAGTAGTCCTCTGATGGGAGTTTTGTCAGATTGGGAGGTTTGGATTCTGACTTTGTGGGTGAAATTTGCTTTGGGCTGATGGGCATAATTTAGGCAGGTTTGGAGTCAGTTTGGTGGGTTGATGGTTGTAAACTAACCTTAATGCTGTAATGCACTTTACATTAGGACCTCACCTATGGTCCTCACCTATGGACCTCACCTATGGTCTTCACCTATGGACCTCACCTATGGACCTCACCTATGGTCTTCACCTATGGACCTCACCTATGGACCTCACCTATGGTCCTCACCTATGGTCCTCACCTATGGACCTCACCTATGGTCCTCACCTATGGACCTCACCTATGGTCCTCACCTATGGACCTCACCTATGGTCCTCACCTATGGTCCTCACCTATGGACCTCACCTATGGTCCTCACCTATGGACCTCACCTATGGTCATGAGCTTTGGGCAATGACCGAAAGAACGAGAGCGGTTCAAGCGATACAAGCGGCTGAAATGAGTTTTCTCCGCAGGGTGGCCGGGCTCAGCCTTAGAGATAGGGTGAGGAGCTCGGACATTCGGGAGAGACTCGGAGTAGAACCGCTGCTCCTCCATATCGAAAGGAGCAAGTTGAGGTGGTTCGGGCATCTTGTTAGGATGCCTCCTGGACGCCTCTCCAGGGAGGTGTTTCAGGCATGTCCTGCCGGCAGGAGGCCCCCGGGTCGACCCAGGACACGCTGGAGAAAATATATCTCTGGTTTGGCCCTGGAGCGCCTTGGGATCCTGCTGGAGGAGCTGGTGGGAGTGGCTGGGGAGAGGACCGTCTGGGACTCCCTAATTGGGATGCTGCCCCCGCGACCCGGACCTGGATAAGCGGAAGAAGACGAGACGAGGTTATAACTCTTATTGCCCCAAATGAATGAGAATGCAAACATATTCATTGCTGTTTTCTTTCCATGGAATTTAAAGAGTTAAAGGCATACTCAGTAGCCAGGTAAACAATGTAGCTTTTAACGTTTTTTTAAAGCCTCTTAACAACGTTCTAATATAGTATAGCCATGAATATGTTGTGGAGATTTAAAAAAAACTGGAAAGAAATCAATAAAGTAGTTGTCCCGCAGCTGGATTGGAGAATCCAGGTGTCTGCCGCATTTCCTCACCGCTTGGATTGGCATTAATCCGCCCTGGAACATTTTGGGGCAGAACATCCCGGAAGTGAAAGTGAAAGAAGAAGTAGGACACGCTGTTAGCGCTTCCATTTTAAGATAAAAATACCAGAGTCCCCCCCAAAAAACACCTTTTCAGCTAGCAGAAAACTAAAAACGTTTGGAGGTGAAAAGAGGAAAAGCTGGGGGAACATTTCTGCGGCTGGAGTTTGACTCTGCTTAGTCACCTTTGCAAACCGTGGTCCCATGTCTGCGGGAGGCTTGCGTAAGTATTTTACCCGATGGGAGGGGTGAGTTCACCGAGACGTGTTTCTGTAAAATAGCTAGCGAGACCTCGTTTGTTTACCTGGCTACTGAGTATGGCTTTAACTGAGATTCCAGGAGAAGAAAAGTGACCAAACTTTTACAGTCTTACAAACATTACGGTCCTAACCGTAATGCACTTTGTGCCCAGAGAGACCCCCGTGAATATAATCCGGCCCTGGTGCTTACCAATTCCTTTCCACACCAGTGTTACGTCCATCTCCTGTTGTGGTATCAATCACACAGCGACTGCAGCCTGAGCTGATCGGCTCACCTTAAGCTTCACTTTCACCATTTGAAGCAGCACCATCTGACAGCTTGTTTCTATGGCAGTGGGAGATTACACACACCTGGACATCAACTGACATGGATAGCATGCATACCAACCCTCAGTGCCTGCTCACTGGATTATGAGTCAATTAGGAATTATGTACACCTCTGGTTCTACGAATGCAGCCATTTACATGTTTTGTTTGTTCGATTCCCTGCTCCGACTGGGTTAGATTGTCGTTGTGTCCTTGGGCAAGACACTTCACCCAACTTGCCTGCTGGTGGTGGTCAGAGGGACTTGGAGGGCGCCGGTGCATGGCAGCCGTCATGGCTCTGTCTGTGTGCCCCAGGGCAGCTGTGACTACAGCGTAGCTTATCACCACCAGTGTGCGAATGTGTGTGTGAATGGCTGAATGACTGTTCGTGTTGTACAGCGCTTTGGGGAGTGTTCAGCACTCTAGAAAGCGCTTTATAAATACAAGCCATTTACCATTTATAAGCAGAAATAAGATGCCTCAGCTATTAAGAGGACTACTTCCTGTTTCTGGAGACTGAGATGGAGTGATGTCACCAGTGGGTGTGGTCCTTACTGTAGATATATACTGTAACTGATAGAACGCTAATTCAACGTGACCCAAATATTCCTTTAGGAAATTCCATAAATTTGCCAATTCCCTTTTATTTGTGTAATAATATATACCAGAAAAATGGTTCAAATGTATTCATCTCTTTTTTTTGTGTGTGTCAACAATTAGGAAGGAAACCCAGAAATGATGCTCTCCATAATCCCTCCAGTATGTTCTAGGTCTGACTCCAGGTCTAGGTTCCTTCTTTGACCTCTGACCTTTAGTTCTGTCCACAGATGTTCTCTAGGATTCAGGTCAGCTGATTAGCTGGGACGTTCTAGCAGCTTTTATGTTCTCTCTCTGTAACCAGTAGATGTGCTGCTGAAACCTCCTCCTGGTTTAATCTTCATCATCCTGTAGATGGGAGCAGGTTTATATCCAGAATGTTTTGCTACATTTCTCCATTCAGTCCTCCTTTGATTATATGAAGCGTTCAAGAGCTGTAAGCTGATAAACAGTCCCACACCATGATGCTCCACCTCCAGTCTGGTCTGGTGTTTTTGGGGTGATGTGCAGTGACCTTTGACCTCCAAACATGTGTATTATGATACACAGAGTTCAGTTCTGGTCTAATCTTCTTCCAGTGTTTCACAGGCTGGTCTGAATGTCGGTCAACAGACTACAATCAGTTTTTCTTTGAGAATAAAGTTTTAGTTTAATCTTTCAAAGCTAATTTTTGTTGGTCATAATTGATTTATGAAATCAATAAAATGGTAAACTATCCAAAAAGGCGAATACTCTTTATAGGCCCTGTACTCTTTAGAGGCTGGGAATCAAACCCCTGAGCTCTTGACTAGAGAACAACCTCTCCACCACCAGGCTAAACCCGGCCCCTCCTGAAGGCCCTTTACTCTGTGTTTCATGTTCTTACTGCTGACCTCCATCCAGCAGAACCTGCCAAATACACACATGCCACAATGCATTATCCGTCTTTCCTGGCAGGCAACACCCCCCTTTTCTCTGTCTTTCCCCCCTCTTGTTGGCTCTTTGAAATCTGCATTGCTCTGGTCTCATTTCTGTTTACAAGAGTCAAATTGCTTCCACACACTTTATTTGTAAAAGCTGATAAATCCTCTGAGAGGGAGAGAGAGTGAAGCCGTGGAGCTCACACTCTCTGTAAATACCTCCACCGTTAAACATCAACACACAGTCATCCTGATGAGTGGCCTGAGAGGCGACAGCCTAACAAGCTTCTCTTTGACTCATTTACAGAGGCCGACCTGCTGCTGCTTCACTGATTTCATGCATCCACAACACGAGCGTCACTCAGTGGAAAACTGGCCCAAATGCTCTCTCTAAAACGTTCTCCTAAGAGTTCCCTCTGCCTGATGCCTGATCTGGTTGCAATTGTTACTCTTACAACCAAAATCAGTTTGGATGGTCTGACTAAACACTTGGAGTTCCAAATAAGGTAAATAAGGTAAACCCCATCACCAACAGAGAAGGAGAGTACGAGGCTTCAGGGAATTGTTGATTTGACTTAGCTCCATCATAATTTAAGTAGTCACAGGCGGAACGAATGAGAACATTAACCATGCCAAGTATAAATAGTCATCAGCATCAGTTTGGACTTGGAGTCCTGGAGATTGACGAGAAAAGGAGGGAAGTTTATACTCTCATTACTTCTCACGTCAAAATTACGCAGTAAGATTCTGAACCAAAATCAGGAAGAGTGTGCTGAGACAGGTTGAGCATCGAGTCATTAAAACATCCCTTTTTGTTCAGTGTGTAACCAGGTCCTTTTTTATATCTGTTAAAGGCATACTATGCAGTTTTGCTTGTTCTGGCACCCCATTGTCCATTTAGTATTGTTTCTGCTTCGAAACATCTAAATCTAACAGTAGAAATGTCTCCTCAGCCTTCACTGCTTTCTACTGGAGCGGTTCATCACTCATTCAAAGAAATCAGCTGTGTTCAAGCAGGGAGAGATTTTTTAAAAAGCAGGAATCATGAGCTAAAAACACTCCGGTGCTAGCATAACAGCTACATTGGTCTAACCCTTGTGAGATACATGACTTTGTGAGACTTCAGGGCACCGGACCAGAGACTCAGAAGTTGCAAACGTGGTATTCTGGACACAAGCAGCAGATGGGGTTGAGTGACTTTTCATTAACCCCGTAAAAAGGGTCATATTAGCACATACTGGCTCAAGAAAAAGATTTTAAAATATGAAAAAGTTGCTAAGTATGCCTTTAACTCAGAATCTGATGTAGTAAATTAAAGGAATTCCTGAGTGAAGTGGATTACAGTTAGAGTCCCAAAATGAAAAAACAACAACAACCTATAACGTGTTGAAACTGCGGCGTCTCATTAGTCCAGTTTAGTAACACAATTAGGCACTGATTTGGAGTCTTTGGGTCACATGATCCAGAAGCTTTTGATTTTCATTTTTGTCAGTGTTTCGATGGAATTGATGTTTGTTGATGGTCCCCAAGTGAAGATCTATATTCAGGAGGAATATGCGGAGTCACGCCGTCTGCCATCTCTATGACATCACACTGTATAAAAAGCCATTGCTGACCAAGGAGTGAATGTCTGTCCAATGTCCAACTTTAAACTAACTTCACCACAACAGCCTGACTCTGTCCCCGTTGCAGGACAGTGGGTTCCTCCTGCAGCTGCTGGATGACTCTCCTCTCTGACGGAGCTATTAAATCAATAGTTTTTGTCTATGATAACTTGTTGTATCAGGCTTTTATATGATATAACAGGCTAGGTTATGTTACAAGGCTGGTAAATGTTAGCAACATTGCTGACTTACTAGTTCTAGCTTCACACCTTTCAAACTATTTATTTAGAAAATCTATTTTCTTCTTCTCTCTTCTTTGCCTCTTTATTTTACCACTGGACTTGTGCCAACCAGACATTTTGAGCTAACTAAACTCTGAATCAAATGCCATCATCAATCTTTGATCAGTGGCCAAACCATTTTTGTGCGTGAAGGGGTTCTTTACTGTTTCAAGGACAATTATGAAGACAACAAATAAAACTTTTATGTAATTCAAATATGACTTTTTTAAAAATATAGACCTACTTTAGAGCTGACAGCAGAGAATAGCAGGCAGAAGGATACCAGACTTTGGCCAAATGAACCTTCACTAGGAAAAGATGAACATAAAGACTTTAGAAAATCAGTGGGATAGATGTTAGCCCCACTCGTCCCTGAGTAAAGTCCTATTTTTGATTTCAGTCAGCATAAAGACAAGTAACTGATCCGCTCACAGCAGAAGAAGTTGGTTGTTGCTGTGGTTTGGTTTTTCTTTCTTTGTATGACTTGTGGTGTTTCTATGACCACAGCTGGCTGCTTGGTGTTTTACGGTCAGTGGAGAAAACTCGAGAGACTTTTGGTTTAGTCCTGTGATGGTGGAGGGTGGGAGGCGTTTGTGTTCTGCTGGAAGGAGAGTTAGAAGATGAACCTGGATTGTGAGGATGAGACACTTTGGGGTTACGCCTGAAAGAAAACCTTTAATTCTGAAAACCTTTTATAAAGATTATTCTTCTTCTTACTGATGTTTTCACATATGTTTTACAGACACCTCCCTTCAGTCTGGCCTTTACAAAGAACACAGAAAACTACAATATTGATACTTCTTCTAAAAATGCTTAAATTGGATGTCATGGTTTGTGTAATCATGAATATAATGTCAGACTCGCCTGTTTCTGGGGGAAAACCCCCAAAAAGATTGTCATTTCTCACAACAGAATGAAAGTTTTCACCACTGATAAGACATTTCTCAAAACAATTAGTACAAACTGCAAAACATAATAGATAACTTGCAAAAGCAAGTCACCTTTTCAAAAAGCAAGTCCCTTAATCAGAATGGATCATTTGTTCTTCAAAAGCAAGTCTTTATGTCAATGAAAGTGTCAGTGTTGTCAAAATGACAAGTTCTGACACCAGCATCGTATAAACAACAGTCACATGGTTTAGTCATGTTTTCATTGAGACAGATGACTCTGGAAGTGCTGCCCAGTGTAAAGTCCAGACAGCATTACAGACCAGGCACGGCATTTAGAAAACTAGAAGTAAAAGAAAGATCCAGACACTGAATATACACTTTACTTTATACTGTATATTTACAACTTTTCACAGCACTGAAAGAAAAACATTTACAAAGAATAAACTCCCTTTGGCTCAGTAAACCAGACTGTAGTAGTTTAGAAACTGAAGATCCTGTAAACCAGACGGTGCTGCAGATCAGTCATGGACATCTAGACGCTCCGTCTGTCTGGACACATATTTCCATCTACATCACAAAGAATGTCAGCTCTGTCAGTGCACTGAGGAAAGTTTCTTCTTGAGTGCTGAATCCACCCTCTGCAGGACTCTGCTGTGATGTCATCACAAGCTGCATCCATGGCTGCTCTCAGGGTCATTTGGGTCTGTGGACGCCGGTCATTTACCTTCCACCTCCAGGAAGAGAAAAACTCCTCAATCGGATTTAGGAATGAGAGTAGGGAGGAAGATACTCCACTAGCATCCTGTCATGTGCTGCAAACCACTGGCTGACAGCAGCAGACTGGTCTCACTGGTAGAAATAAATGTTCACACAGCCTCTAACTCAGTGGAAGATCAGGTTCACCTGAGAAAAGTTATTTATGGACATTTTCATGGAAACATTACAAAGATTTAGAAACTGGATGCACAAAATGTTTGACAACATGATCAACAGAATTGTGTGCAATAACACAATCAATGAAATGAAGATTATTGTATGAACAATGACTACTCAGCCGCTACAAGTAGAGTTCATTTTGACAGACGTGATAAAAGCAAATGAAAAAGTGATCAATTTGCAGATATTTGTACTAACTCAATCGCTTCATGTCCAAGAACAGTTACCACTGGATGAAATGAACATGACACTAGGTTGTGCCCAAATGACTACATGTTGTGAAGGTTGCACTAACTGTTGTGCAAACTTGAATTCTGTTGTGAGAAATGCACCAACGCTACTGAGAAAAACTGTAACTGTCAGTGAAAGGAATGGGTGGGACGCACCTTTAAGCTGTGCTGAATTGGCTCAAAATCTACCAAAATTAATTACTTTATCGTAAAGGTGGAGTTCCACAAGGGTTTGTTCTCGTTTTTTTTATATAATATATACTCACTCCTCTCTGCTTCAAAATTAGTGGGTTTTTATGTTTGTCATACTATCAGTGCAAATGACATTTTTACATAATTATATGTATTTATTTATATTATATAAAATTAAAACAACAATTACGCTCAAAGTTTCACAGCTGAATACAAGCAAGTAAAAAACCTTGAATTTTAGAATCTCCATGTCAAGCCTAGACAAAGTCATAAAGTCCTACTTTCAAATAAATCTAAAGACAAACTAATACACTGTCTGCCTGAACATAGCAAGAATAAAAATGTTTTATTTCAATACAAGATAGAGAAAATCTTGTTTATTCATTCAATTTCAGATTGCTGTATTGCTGTTTTTGCACTACTTTGAATAGGTAAACATGAAAAAATATAAGCATGAAAACATTGAGAACACTAGAAAATGCACAACTTTGCATAAATTATCAACAATATGCATTAAAAATTGGGATGAAAATGAACACATACAGATGATCTTGGCTGCATCAGTGGGTTAATGCCATTATTTTACATGTTAGCTTCATAATATTTCCAAATAGTCCTTTTCATGCTGCTGTTTTCCTTCAGTAATTCACTCAGACATCCAGGGACGACTCCACCCTAGATCAGTGTGTTCTTTCACACAGCGATCCAGCAAATAGCTGTGTGTTCTGATGAAGGGGGAAAAATTCAAAAAGTATGGTGTCACTTAGGTCAAAACTTATTTAATCAACATTTAATTTGTGAAAATAAATTAATAAAATTCAGAACAGCTTGACATAACTTGTGGGACACCACCAGGGTCAGTTTTGGGCCCCAAACTCTTATGTAAGGATTCCAGATCATTAAAACGTGTGTTGTTTGTAGATGATACCAGTATTTTCTGGGGAGAAGAACTTTTGATTTGGTCACAATTAATGGTTAGATCTGAATTATGGGTTGACCTGAATAAATTATAATTGAATTTCAATAATTATTTGTAAAATAAATACACACATGACAGTCACATTAAATGATATCACTATAGAAAGAATAAATGAAAATACATTACTGGGTTAAACATTGATCACAAACTGCTGAAAACCTCACATAAAATACAGTATGGTAAAGCAAAGGTATGAAGCATCAGGGTGATGGTAGGCAGGGAAGTTCTTGAATCAAAAAGTACTTTATAAATATTGTAGGGGGGGGGGTGCTCAGGCTGTAGAGCAAACAGCTTTTCTTTTTCTTTTTACCTTTTTAAGCTGAATCTATCAGTTTTAGGTCAGTGGTGCTAACTTGAGATCATTTCAGATTCATGACCCGAGTCAGTTTATCCATTAGATGTTGACAAGAAAGCTGATGGGAATCCCTCCCTCTGCTTGCTCCTTTATACCAATTCATCAACTGCTGTCAGCCATACTGTTTTCTCTTTCTATTGCTCCTTTTGAAGGCTTTGGGAGTCCTGTGGTTTTCAAAGGGTCAGAAAGGGCAGCCCTACTGTCCCATGGAAGACAGGCTGTGGGATAAATGTGTGTAACCACCTGTCCTCAGAGCACTGTGTCAACAGCACTGGTGTCGCTTCATCACCCGCTCCCCCTGCTGATAGCAAATTATCTCCTCTTCCTCACACACACACACACACACACACACACACACACACACACACACATTACAGTCATGCTTCTGCCTGCAAACACACTCACAGGATTGTGTTTCTGCAGTGTGTAACATCCACTGTACAACAACTGTCCCACAGAGACGAGTCAAGGAGTCCTGCTGCTAGAATCCCGCCCATTCCTTTACACATCACGAGGTCGAGGACTCCTTCTGGTCCGAGCCCAAACCAGCGGGGGGCGTTCAGATGTGAGAAGAGCTGCGTCCTGGGGAGAGAGTCAATTGCAGGTCCGGGTTCAAGCAAACAGTGCAAAGCCCTTCAAAATGATCAATTAGACTTTCAAATGACAGTCGACCCTTTATAGAGAAAGTCAGTAGTGTATCTGATGACTTACTGGAGGTTTTCATTAGCAGCCTAAAACTCAAATGTTTGAAAAAGGAAGTAAGAGAAATGGTTTCTGAATTGAAAGGTACACATTTTCAAATAAGGACACAAAATACATTTAAAAATAAAAAACAACAGAAATGTGAAAGTTAAAAAAGTAAACTAAGAGAAAACAGTAAAGAGAAACAGGGATTTGAAAGTTCAAAAGTACAAATATTTAAATGTACATGGCTCTACATAAAGTAAAACCAAAAAAAGTCATTTTAACCCTCGATATTACTCAATGGTTGAAATTTTAAATGTCCAAGTACTTCAGTGAGTGTCCATAAAAGGTTAGAGGTCAAACTGCTGAGGGGAGCTGTGGGCGTGTTTCTCATTTGCAGACCCATTTCCTTTCCTGCTTGCTCGAGGGGGTGGGGGGTGGGGGGGGGGTCCCAGGAATCCCTCCATCCAGAGGGTGTGTGATGATCCAAAACTGGACTTTACTCTGACAATGCCAGCTTCTCAAACTTTTGGATTGCCCTTCTGACCAGCCGGAAAGGAACCTCTCTGCAGCACCAATCTCCACTGGGCTCACGACGCCCCCGGTAGACCGAGTCTTTACACAGAAACACGTAGGGAGGTGGGGGGAGGCCGCAGCGCAGCCTCAGCCGGCCCTGGCCCAGGCCCAGAGCCGGAAGCACTCCGGTAGCACTAAACCTGGTGGGCAGCGTAATGAGATGTTCCTGGGTCAGAGGGTTGTGAAAGCTTAAGGCCCCTCCACCAAAGTTGAGGAAAACCCCAAGCGTTTTGATCTTTGGTGGAATGGTGCCAACTGGCTCACTGCTCCCATCATACACTGCAGAGAACGAAGAGCCATTTGTCTCCAGACACCAGCTGCTGCAGCCGTTCACTGAGATCACACCTGAGGAAACACAAAAGCAACAGCTGCTGACTGGGTTTGTTAAAGAACCCTTTCTAGTGACCTCGTCTAACTCTTGATATTGATTTATATAAAAGGTTCTAAAACAAACCAGCAGATTTAAATCAAACAGGTACAAATGGGCCCCTCTGAGGATGAACAGTTAGATTTAAAGGGAAAGGTTTGTGTTAATGTTTCTACAGTTGTGTAGAAAAAATTCAGACACATTTTAACTCCTGGATGCACATTTAAAATATCGTCATTACAGTCCCTTCACAGACTCATGTGCTCATGAAAAGTCAAGTTTGAACAATTTTCATTAATTAAAAAAACATTATCCTTTAAACCAGCATCAATTATAATCATACATATCATAAAAATAATGACTGATTTTTCTACAATTTGAACCAATAAATTGCCAGGTTTCTGTTCTGATGTAACTCTGTTATGTGGTCTGTTGCAGCCTGTTATAAAGTGCCTTTAAAATTATTGAAATCTTTCAATGTTTTATCATTTTATAGTTTATATAAAGCAGTCATGAGTAACATATTAGGCTTCTTTAACCACAAATGTTACAAAAATCACTGTAATGTCAAAATGAAAACCTATTTCTACAAAATATTTATGAATTTATGGAACGACCAAAGGATGTAGGTGGGCTTTCTCTTCCATATCTGTGCACATATTATTGGGCCGCAAATCTTAATGCTATCTCTCTGTGGTTGAAAGATTGAAATGATAAGATCCCTGCATGGCTTCAGATTGAAAGGGTTACACGCAGCCCACATTCACTTTCTGCTTTACTCTGTGCACCTCTACCATCACCAATCAATAAAATTAAGGGCAATATAATTGTAACTCAATCACTGCGTATTGTAAATCAGTTCAAAAGATCATTGGGTATTCAGGGTACTTCTATTCACCTTCCGATAATACACAATCATCTCTTTCAACCATCCTTAATAGACAATGGCTTCTAAATTTGGTATGACAGGGGCATTCATAATATTAAAGATTTGTATATAAATGATACGTTTGCTAGCTTTGAACAACTCTCAATTAAATTTGATTTGACTAATAACCATTTTTGGCGGTATCTACAAATTAGAGATTTTACTCGTAAAAAGCATGCAAATTTTCCTAATATTCCTTCTCTCTCCTGTTTGGATTCCTTACTAAGGGTCAATAGGGTACAAAAGAACAGCATTTCATTTATTTATTCACATATTATGAGTGGTTACAACATCTCTATTTCACATATTCGAGAGCAGTGGGAAAAAGATTTGGAAGCCCAACTTTCAGATGAAGAATGGGACATGGCTCTGACCAGAGTCCACTCTTCTTCCATATGCTCTAGGCATGCCCTAATCCAGTTCAAAGTGTTACACAGGTTACACTATTCAAAAGCTAAATTAGCAAGAATATTTCCAAATATAGATCCATTGTGCGATAGGTGTAAACAGACCCCAGCTACCTCCTATCATATGTTTTGGTCTTGTACAAAACCTAAAAACATGTTGTGCCTCAACAAACTTTATTATGTCTGACTAAATAACCAGAGATTTTATAGTGCATTCAAATACTACATGTACACTCAATAATCCCCACTGAAAAGCATGAGAAAAGTAGATCTTCCACTCCCTGATTTTAGGGAAGAAGCAACATGGCAAAGCAGCAAAAAGATGCATACCCAAAGAGCTGAGCATAGCAATCTCACAACATGATGGAAACCAAACAAACAATATATGAAAGCTATGAAATGGTCTCATGCTAGGTTATAGACAGTTACAAACAGATAATATATAAATTTTGAGCAAGAGTTTATGTTTATCTTTATTCACTTAGCAGACACTTTTATAGGGTGACCTTTTTTTTTGGAAAAAGAGGACACTTGGCTCAGTCATGAAACATTCTGATACTGTTTGTAAACTTAAACCTAGTTAAAGTATGTCTCTGTGTGGTTTTGAAGAATAGTTAAAACCTTCAGATAGGCTTTCAAAAATCAACACGTATAAAATTAGGTTTATCAACACTGCAGGAGCTGGATTCAAACTTACAACCTTTGGGCTGTAAGACTTAGCCACTACAGCATCACCACCTGGCATGAAACACAGGAAAACTGTTTGAAGTAGTGGTAAAGTTATATTGTAAAAGAAACACTGAACCGCTGTTTGTTCTGTCTGTGAGAGGGACGTCACAGGCATCACGAACTGCTTTATTTGCACCAGTAACTACATGCCTATTTCCAGTGAAAAACAATAAAACCTGACATTTTCATTGATCTCTGAAACCCCCAGACGCTCCGGGCAGAACGTGAAAAGAGTACATGTCCTGGGAAAAGAGGACGTTTGGTCACCCTAACTTTCATCCAAAGCAACGCTGAACTTACGACCTTCTTGCTGCAAGGCAACAGTGCTACAAACCATTGTAACCATGCAAAGAGTTGTTTTAAAGGTGATAGTTAATTTTCAAACAAGCTACGGAGAGTTAGCTATTTTACACAAACACATCTCAGAGCTCTCACCCCTCTTGTTGGCTATAATCCTTATGCTGTGCCTCCCCAAGACATGGGACCGCACATTGCCACAGTAACAATACAATGCAAAACACCAGCCGTTGAAGCGCTACGCCAGTGTTCATCCTGGTTTTTCCTCTTTCTACGCCCAAACGTTTTTTGTTTTCTGAGCAGTGTCTCTCCTGATCTGACTAGCCATGAGTATTCCCATGTTTGTTTATTAAAGCAACATACAACAATTAACCTATTAGGCATGTTGAGGTCTCCAGTCAGAGGACTACTTCCTGTTTCTACAGACTCCACCTACTTTAGGTGATGTCAGTGGTGGGTGTGGTCCTTACTGAAGATAAATAGAACCCAACTTCAAAATGACCCTTTAAGCTGCCTAATTAGGTTCAAAATCTACTCCCAAAAACTGACTTTGTACCAAAGGCCATACTTTAAATCTGAACTCATTAAACACAGGTGGAGTTCCTCAAGGCTCTGTACTCGGGCTCTTTTCTTGTCCATATATACTCACCTTTACTTCATGTTCTTCACAGTATCAATGCAGATGACACTTTAGCATAACATAACCTGCCTCAGCTTCTTAAAAGGACATTTGGGTCATTTGTACTTGGTGTTCTCTACAGTAAGAACTGTACTATAGATATATAACTGACAGAATGCCACTTTAAATTATCCCTTGAAATCAGTTACAAATGTTAACGTCTCAAGTTATCAACTGTTTTTTTCCCACATTATGGGTTTAGATTTGTATCCATACATAATATGATCAGGAAGTCCAAAGTTACCTCTGTTGCATGATCCCAGTAATCCCAGTAATCCCAAACACATGAGCAGCAAAAACAACAGATGCGACAGAGTGGCTCTGATTGCTGGTTTCATCCCTCTGGACTCAGTCTGGGAACACGAGAGTCTACCTGCAGAACTTGTGTTCATGGTACCGTTAGGGTCATGATGGTTAAGACAAGCATCTCTGCTGTTAATGTTCTAACCTCTCAGTCATCCTGAGTTCTCTTTAGGTTCTCTTGTTGGACAATTATATGGGATTTCACTTGAAAAGTGCAGGAAGTGCCTTTACAAGTCCGAGTGCATGTTTGTGTGGGCGTGGGTTTAAAACAAGCACCGTCTCACCGACTAATGGTGAGGGCTTCTGGAAGGAATGAGCAGACTGGCAGGAACCCAGTCAGTCCTTACCAACCCTGTAGATGGAGCTGTTACACACATCCACCTCCCAATAGTACTGTCCTCGAGTAATGACAACATCAGCACGCACGTGAGGAAGGGACGCCGAGCCAGAGGTCTCTGAAGGCCTCCTGGACTGGTTTGGAGGATGTGAGGCTGGAGGACTCCCCCCACAGTGGGTGAGAGTGAGGCAGGAGTTGGAAAGATGGAGGAATGGAGGAACCGATGAAGGGTCCAGTGTAAAACACAGTCCTAAAATAATCAGAAACAGTGTCAAACCAACTGACATCTCTATAGCATTGAAAATAATTCAATTTGAAGCCTGACCATGGACAGACCGCTTCATGTCCTCCTCTTGCAGGTCTACAGCACCATCTACTGGCAAAACAGAGAACCAGTCAGGATCAGGATCTGAGACGACCAGGGAAACGTCAAGGTCACAATCAGTGGATCATTGTCAGTCATGTTGGCTATGTCCACTGAAAACTGAACATTTTTATAACAAAAGCTCTCTTTGGATAAAGCTTGAAATTTAAATGTAAAATTTTCAGTAGAACACTGTAAAAACATGACTTCCCTTTTGTGTCAATGGTCCACTTCTAAGAGCTGTACGCTCTGGTGACTGATAGGTATGCAAAAAGTGTTATTATAAAGATAAATTTTTTTTTTTTTTTTGATTGATTATTTTATTCAGTCATAACATCAGATAAAACAAAAACAAAAAAAAAACAGAGTGGGGAAGAAAAAAAAAGAGCTAACAACAACAACTTAAAAAGATAAACCAAGATTATCACAGACAGTTCCCACTTCCTCTTATAGATAAATAATAATACATTTACATAATGTTATTAACTGAAAGGGTATAGGCTGAAGTATAACTTATTAAAGCCTACCATCACAATCACAACCTGTTTACCACTGTCTTGAAAGCTACAGTTGAGACAATACAGCTGAGACATTTTTCATCATTAACAAAACTGAAAAAGAAATGATAGAAATATAGACATCATGATACATTTTCTTGTGCACGGTAATTTCCAAAGGAAATACATTTAAACCTCTTTTTGAATGTTTTTAGTGAGCTGGAGTTTTTTAAACCATCAGCAAGACTGTTCCACAACCTCACACCTCTCACTGAGACACATCTACTTTTTTTATTAGTTCTAATTTTCTTTGTTTTGAATATTCCAGTTCCTCTTAGACTATATCCACCTTCTCTGTGTTCAAACATCTTTTGGATACAAGGTGGGAGATTAGCATGATGTGCTTGGTATACCACAGCCAGAGTGTGCAGATCAACAATATCGAAGAATTTTAAAAGTTTTAAGTGTATAAAAAAAGGGTTTGTAGGTGCTAAATAGTTAACATGATTAATAATTTGAACTGCCTTTTTTTGAAGTAAAAATATAGGATAAATATTTGCTCTGTAATTGTTTCCCCATATTTCTGCACCGTAGTTCAGATATGGAAGAATAAATGAATTATAAAGTACAAGAAGTGATTTTGTATCTAGAACAAATCTCAGTCTACTCAGCAATCCAACATTTTTGGATATTTTCGACTTTAAATCCTTTATATGTGGCTTCCAGCTTAGTTTTTCATCCACAGTAATTCCTAAGAATTTATAGGTTTGTACTTGTTCAATTTCTTTACCCTCAATTTTAATTTTAATTTGATTATTAATTTTTCTATTCCCAAATATAATATATTTTGTTTTTGTCAAATTCATAGAAAGTTTATTATAATCAAACCAACCTTTTTAAACAGCCAGTTCTTTCTCCACTGTGCCCACAAGCTTATTTAGGTCATCACCTGAGCAGTAGAGGCTGGTGTCATCAGCATAGCAAACAATTGTTGTTTTTTAAAAGTGTTTTAAATAAATAAACAGGCTGAGTAACAGTTTAATGGAGCTTAAGCAACACATGTAAATATGCATGTACATGAGAGTGTGCATGGATCTGACAGCAGAAAAAAGAACAGGGGTGGTTTTGTCAGAATCCATTTTTTTCAGGTGTTCATAGTTTCTAATAGGTCCCCCTGAGCCTGTCATGTAGACTAAACATGAAAACTCTCTGTTCCCTGGTCATTTTAAAAAACAGAATCTGTAAGAAATGAAACTTAAAAATGCAGATCTGCATTTGTGCCCAGTTTGACGTCACAACGTGTATTGGCTGAGACGGTAACGCCTTTTGGTCCGCCCAGCTGCTAGCTTTTGTTTTTGTTGAAAATTCAACATGGCGTAACGCACGCAGACGCAGTGTTGCCAACTCGGGGATATACCTGGCTGGCGCAGGTCCCTCTCTCTGTTTTTCCCCCTCCCTCTCTGTGTATGTGTGTGTGTTTTAAGCCTGATTTATACTTCTCCGACAGCACGTTTGCGCTCAGACGCACACGTATTGACGGAGACGTTTTTGATTTTTACTTCTCCGTCAGTGTTGTGAAGCAATTCTCCACCAGGACAGCAGAGGACGCATAACTTTTCTGCAGTAATGCCTCCGGTCGACCAAAGTTTGTTTATTTCAGCTCAGTAATGGCCGACAGAGAGCGAATTTTGATTGAGTTTGAACAGATTGATCTCGAAGAACAAACAATGTTGTTAAAAAGAATTAAACAGAAGTGAGGAGACAGCGGCGTCTGTTGAATGTCTGTCCGTCCGTTCAGTGAGGACGAGGCAGACGACGAGCGAAAATGTAGCTCTTGTTTAACCCTTTAGGGACACTGATGGATGATATAAATGTTCGTACTTCGTCTGCCAGACGGTTCTCGAGCTGATCCATATCTGCTTCCGTGAGATTCTACTATTACTACTCTGTTGATAGCGGCATGAAGCCGGAAATGATCACGGGGTGTTGAGCCGACCAATCACAGGCATGCGTTGTCCGTCGCTTTCGACGCATAGTTAGAATTTTGGGCATGTCTCCGTCAGCCTCTGCGAGCATGTCGTAGAGAGCTTGCGTCGACGCATAATGGCGTTGCGTGTCTCCGTAACGACGCAGACGGAGAAGTATAAATCAGGCTTAAGCCGTTGAGCACCACGCTGCACACCCCCCCCCCCGATCCCCCCTCCCTTTGTCAGAGGGGAGCGTGGGTGACACACACAGCAAGAGGAGAAAAAGAGGGGAATGCTGAGGAAATGAGTTTTAGCAGGAAGCAGGCTCCCTTAAAGCTAATCTTTAGTAAAGACTAGTAGCTACCTGGGTGTTAAACTTTTTCACTCTTTCACTTTCCAAAGTATCTCGGGACATTTCGGGGGGCGGAGTATTGATGTTTCATTCATCCAATCAGAAGCGAGTGCTGTGCACATCATGAATACTAATGAGAATCCTGCTGTTTCAAATTCAGGTGTCAGATGGGAAACTTTTAAAGCTTATAAGCATCAAAGCTTCTTTCTTTATAAAAATTACACAGATAGCATTGAATTACACTAGAGAACAATGTAAAACTATAAAATAACCCAGAAAACCACACCTTTAAAACAGGTGAAGTTAGGAACAGCTGGTTGTTATTTATATCAGAGAACTGCAGGAATCCATGAATTATTCAATAGAATCGTCTATCACAAAAATACAGGAAAACTGCAGCCCTATAAATAATGACCTCATGCTAAATTGTGGATGTTCACACAGATAGTTCTAATGCATTAGGATGAGTTTATAACAAGGTTTTAAAACCCTGCTAATTCATTACTGATCTGCAGCAGTGTCTCTCCTCATCTATGAGTATTGCTCTTGTCAGTGGACTACTTCCTGTTTCTAGAGACTCCACCCTCATTGAGTGATGTCACCAGTTTGATGTGGTCTGTACTGTTGATAAATAACTGATAGAACGACGCATCAAAATGACTCAAACTTAAAGTTTTATTTATCACATAATTAATCATCATATATTATGTCCAAACTTTTGCAGCTTTTATTGGTGTTTTTGATTTTTTTAAGTGCGCCCTTTCTTTCTCTCACTGTTCAGAATATCACAGTGAAAATACTTACAGTTTAAAACTTCAAGTCATTTTTCTCGTCATGATGTTTTACCTTCACCTGCACCGAGGCGATCCGTTACCTGTGTGCCTGCTGCCATGTTCAGACTTCAGCGTGGGATGCTTAGGGAGACAGGAAGAGGCAGAAGACCGGGTCTGACACGGCAGCTCCACAGGACGTCGACAGCAGGGGCACGGCACGGAGCAGACGGTCTGCCATGGACCACAGGACCGACCAGAATCAGCTCCGTCTCTAGCCGCTACGCAGCGACCACACATGGTGTGAGAACATGGCAAGATCAGGGCAACGTCGTAGTCACTGTTACAGGCTGGACACTGGTGGAACTGCTGCAAGCAATCCATGGTATGTCTTATCTCCTCACCCTGGCTTGTACCGTCCCATGTGTCTGTGCAGGCTTTTTTTGGAGGCAGAATTGTTCCTTTTTCTTGCTTCTTCCTATCAATCCACACAATCATTTAATTTTGTCATGAATAAATCCAGTTGTAGTCCAGCTGCAGTCCAGTAAACAGGGCCTGAATAGGAGTGACCAATGACTGGTCTAATTCATAGAAAGCCTGAAGAAAGGTGCATCTAAAAGCCTCTTGAGCAGAGCTGGAGATCACTAAGAAAAAGAAAAAGAGCTCGGTGTCTCCCAGCTGACTGTGGCAGGATGAAGCAGGTAGACCCGTCTGAATGATAAAAGAGAGAGGAAACACAGGGACGGCCTTTTGAAGGGCACTTATCGCTTTGCGTTGCCATGGTTATGGCTTCTCCCGAAGCAAGATAATGTGCTGCAAACAACCCTTGTGCACACATGGAGATGCTATTGGTGAATTCAGGAGTAGCCACTCAGATACATTCTGCTGTCACTCAGATGGATCTGGTTCTTTATGAACCCCACAGTTCAGGATCTGTTTGACAGAGACCGTCTGAGACTAGACTACAACGGATGTTCAAATTCAGTCATCAGATCTGGGGCCTGGTCAAAGTGTTTTATATACAGTATTTCAGCATCTTTCCAGGAGATGGGGCCAGATTCTCAACAAAAATTCAATCACAATCCGGATGCTGAGGTCACAGTGAGACCTAATGCAGGCAGTCAAGAGACACACCGTTTTGAATGGTATTAGATGTGATGTTGAGTTGAGGGAATGTCAAAATGCTCACAGACTCTGATGTAAAATAAGAGAAAAACCACAGACACATTTACAAGAATAGAGTTGTCATATTTCATTTAATATCTACAGAAAACACTATATTAAAGCAAAGTCTATGAATGAAAGAACCTGAAGTTTAATAATCATCTGTAAACATCATGTTCACGTCACAAGTACAATTTCTCTAATATCCAGTAGAGGGAGCTAATTATCATTAATTGCACTTACAGGCCATGATGTTCAACAATCAGTTACAAGTTAGATAGTAACGTTGATTTTACTTGTTGCATATTTTGATATAGTTATCACTGTTTTTATATAGTGAATAATCATCATTAATCACTTACTGTACTGACCCAATTATAAGACAAGGGTTTTTTTTCATTAAAAATAATGTGACGGGGGGGGGGGGGGGGGGGG
>SSNR01000384.1:112648-124286 GCA_006937965.1 Callopanchax toddi
TCACACACACACACACACACACACACACACACACACACACACACACACACACACACACACACACACACACACACACATCCCTGCAAACATACCAAGACACCCACTCTCACTCCTCATGCATACTCCATGATGTTCCCAGGACCGGGGACCAGCGCCCTAAAGGTGAAACTGGCCCCTGAAGATGGTCCCTTCCGTACTGAAGTGGGGATGAGCAGACCACCACGCACACCGCAGCAGCTGAGCAGCCCCGCCACAAACCTCGATTAGACCTTTTATGATCCTCATAATCACTTTGATAAAGGTTTTTTGTGTTTTATTTTGTTAATCATTGAATAATAGCACTGATTTATAAAAAGTGAATTAGTCAAATTATTAATGTTTGTGATTCCCTGTCATAGTCAAAAGAACCTGTCTACAGTACAGTCAGGGATTAAAAGTGAAGGAAATGAATAGCCATCATTTTGTTTGATTATTTTAATATTGGATTGATTAAGATGTACATTACAAGAATATCACTAATTCACTGGACCAACAGCTATTTATTATTTAAATATTCATTGTAACAATATGTGTCCACAGAATTTAAATATTCATACAAAGAATGAATATTAATTTGTCTGCTGACTCCAAGATGTCATTAATTCTTCACCAGGAAACCATTACATTAATAATCTGACACAGAGACCAAATGATCTTTATACAAATCAAACTGAATTACAACCCTAAAAAGTACATCTAATCAAAATGAAATATACTAATTACTCAGAATTAAGATGATGGTTAATGATCGAATCAGATTCTAGAAAGACCAGATGTTTAAGGTTTGGGAATGTAAACAGAAGGAATCAGGTTAAGTTTAATGCTGTTAATTAATTAAGAAGTCTGGCACCAGTTATGCATACATAAGGGCTGGTAGTGGATATTTAAAGTAGGTTTCTTGTCATCAAGTCGCCCTGTGGAGGAAGCTGGTCTCAAATGTCCAGGAGACAATCTTTCAAGTGGACGTAGTAGCGGTGGACCCCGTCACTCTGGGATAACCTGTCCTGCTAAAGCATCACTCTGACATGCAACTCAGGTGAAGTTAAGTCATCCTATTTGATTTAACAGGTCATTGATAAAAAGCTGAGGCTGTTTCCAAAAAATGTTTTCTGTTTCATGGATTCCAAATACGGTAAAAAACACTATGACAAAAATGATAAAGAAAGGTTTCATCATTTATGTGAACCAAGGTTGTTCCTTTCTCTCAGACAGATGTTCACCCCTGAGAAGAGGCAGGTACTACTGAGAGCTCCAGAACCCTGCAGGAGGCTGGACCCAGCAGACACTTTGCTTCAGTCCTGTCTGCTTTAAACCAATCACAAGCCTGGAAACGTAAAAGACCTACCTACCTACCTTAACAAGGTAATGAACCTCATTCTGTTTTTCCTTTTCAAGAAAAATCAGAACTAAGACTTTATGATTAAATCAATTATTCATTTACTAAGATTAATAAAAACACATTGTCAACTAAAAATGGGTTTCTGAAGTCGAGTGAATTTAAGACATTTTATATAAACCTCATGTAGAGTGGGGTGGAGTGGAGAAAAGAGACAGAGTTATTTTGGCTGAAGCGTGGTGAGAACCGAGGTCGTCCAGCTGGAGAAGAGCCTGAAGGCATCTGGCTAGAACCAGAACCAGAACCTGAACCTGACCTCTGGTTCATTACATCACTGACTCATATAAAGCTTTTGACACTAAAAATAATGGCATCTTACTTATGAAACTTGAACAGTACAGAATCAGAGGAAAAGTATTAGGATGAGTGAGGAGTTCTTTAGTGGACAGAAAACAGTTTGTGAAGATGGACGCCCCCTGTTCCACATGTTGGAGCATTCCTTGTGGTGTCCACCAGGGGTCACTGTCGGATCCCAAATTGTTTATTTTATAAATTGATGACCTTTGCAAAGTGTCCAAACTTCTTAAACTATTTTATTTACAGATATATTTGGCTCAGTTTAATTTACAATTACTGGTCAGAAGATCAACACAGAAATGATTTTTTTAAAATTGGTTTGACAGAAACAACTTATTACTAAATCTGGAAAAAAACAAAACAAAAGCAGCATCGTTTGGCAATAATAGAACTACAACACAATTACAGATTTACCTTTATGGGGTTGATAAAGACAGGGTTAATGAAATCAGATTCTTAGGGGTAATGTTAGATTAAAACATTAGTTGAAAATCACATTTAAAACATGAAAATGTAGCCGTCTTAAGCAAGGCCTAAATGGTTTGGGGTAAAAGCCCCATGTACTCTCTAATGTTCAATCATTTCTCCGTATTTAAACAGTTTCGAGGTTTGGGGACATAATTTCTAAGAATCATTCATCCTCTATTCATTCAGCAAAAATAAAGCTATAAGGGTCATTGATCATGCAGGTTACAGAGATCAAATTCACTCAATATATCAGGTATATTATACAACTACAATCACTAAAAATCACATTTAAAGTCAGAACAATCAACAACCAGAAAATATTCTTAAGATGTCAAGTGAAAGAGAAGGGGACGTCACTTAAAGGGACAATATAATATCAAAGTTCAGAGAGCAAACGGTCCAAAGGGCAGGAAGTGGAGAGCTGAAGGAATGTTTGACCACAAATCAGTTCATGAAGAAGTTAAAGGAAAACTTCATACAAGAAATTTAGAGAAGGGTTTCCACTGGGTGTTCATTATAATGTTATTTTTTTGTGTGCAAACTTGCATTCAAGTACAAGTATATTTATAATTATGAATAGAAAGTAGTTTGATTTATTATTTGTTTTGAACAAAGGATGAATTAAAGAAGTCGATGTCATCACATGCTTTTTTGGATATGCGAATTAATTCATGTTATTCTTTGTTTCCTCTATGTGCCAGTTTCATTTTTCCACAGTTATTTTTCATTATTCAGTTCAGCTTATTTATCTGGACTGGTTACTGGTGAACTCTGGTTTATTATGAACCAGTATCTCACTGGGCTCTGACTGTATGGGTGACATGTTAAAGTGCCCATGACATCAGTTTCCATGTTTTCTGACTTATCTATCATGTTGCAACGTTGAGTTCTCACCTTAAACCTGCCAGAAAGAGCAAAAAACGGCGTCCATCTGTCTCCTAGTCCAGCCAGTGAGAAGCTCTTCCAGATTTCAGACCCAGGTTTCAAACAGTTTTTTTCACTCCAGCCCGCTATGAGGTCATAGTGATACGGACTTGCTTATATGGTAAATTCTCCTCCCACATGCACGTTCACGACACCTGGAGCGAGGAGAACGCCAGTGCTACTGCCGCCATTGACCATAGACCGTGTAGTGTTCAGTTTCAGTTTTGTTTCTCTTTCACGTGACAACACTGCCCCCTGCTGCAGCAGAAGTGCCAGGCTGCCAAATAAGGAGAAACCCAGCAGAACCGGAAGGCGGCGCTTTCTTCTGATCTCTGAGTTGCTCCTTAGGAAATAATTACAGCGTATTTTGAGTTATAATGGTGCAACGCTAATCTAGAGGCATCAAAGATTACACCTGTTTAATATAAAGTGATTTAAATATGGAGTCACAGGCACTTTAAGAACACCATTCATGAGGGAGTTTCCAAAAAGTCTCAAGATGTTTGTGAAGGCTCTCCTAGGACCTCGCTTTCACATTACTGGAACCTTTAACATGTTTTAAAATATAGGTTTTTAAATCAGTCACTGAGGCATCTGGAATCAATGATCAATCATTTTCAACCAGTCTCCATCTAGTTTGTAATTTAAAGTGTAAAAAAACACAAGCTCACTTTGGGAGGGGATGGAGAAAAAACGGAATAAAATTATGTCGATTACTAATGAATCTGGACATAATTAGAAATTTTGGGACTGAAATGCAATTTGATTGCAATTACGTCATATCCCCAACAAGACTTGATCACATACAAAATCTTGACCTGAAAGTCTGGTCTGGATTTAATTCAGTGGGATTACAACCTAAAAATACAGATCAGGAGAGACAATGCAGCAGATCAGTGACAAACTAGAGGCTGATTTTCAGGTTTTTAAAACAACTCTTGCTCAAAAAGCCCTACTGGTGCCTTTAAACAGTCTCTACAATGAGACAGTTTTGGTTTGTCTTAACAGAACAACGTCTGAATTATCTGATAATAATTGTTATAAAATCCTTTACTGTCCCCTTGGGGAAATTCTTTGCATTTGACCTGTCCCTGAGGAGCAGAGGGGTGCCGTTTGGATGAAGCCCCAGTGGCAACTTTGGAGTTCAGTATCTTTGCCCAAGGATACTTCAGATCGTGGTTTGTGGGAACTTGAGATTGAACCGCTCACCTTCTGATCAGCAGACAAGCGTCTTTACCTGCTGAGCCACAGCTGTCCCAAACACAATGACCTGAGTACCAGCATAAACACCACAAACACAATGACCTGAGTACCAGCATAAACACCACAAACACAATGACCTGAGTACCAGCATAAACACCACAAACACAACAGATCAGCATGACACGGTTTGTTTGGCTTATGGTGTTTATGCTGCTGCAGTAGTATATAAATAGTAAATAAATAGAGGTAATAAATAAATAGACTTAAATGAATAAATAAAAATAAATAAAATTAATCATTAAAGATCAATATATGACAGGAAGTCAAATAACTCCTATAGGATATATCATCTACTGTTCTTGTCTCACACACACACACACACACACACACACACACACACACACACACACACACACACACACACACACACACACACACACACACACACGTTCCAGTATTCTTCCTTGTCATAACTACAGAATTTGATCACTGGAGTGGAAGACTTGTTTCAAACACACAGAGCTGGATTCTGACTAAACAGGACAAAAACCAAGTCCCTTTTTAAGGATCCAGTCCTGGTTTGGACCAGACCAGCGTGTTCTTCTGTGGGACCCCGAGGCTAAACGGAGAGCAGGGCACAGGCAGGTGTTTCTCTCATCCAGTGAGTGTCTGGTTGGGTTAGAATGAGGCTACTGGAGGACGCACTGGGTGGTGGGAGGTGGAGAAGTGAGAATGCTGGTGCAGCAGAAGGAACTCCTTCCACTAATAAATACTGATCCTTTTGCCCTGAGGAGTTTTGCATGTTTGTGGCTTTTGGAGGTTAAACACCTGGATACATCCTCTACCTGCTCCTCCAACCTCTCCCCCAGCAGCCGTTCACTGGGACTTTTCCTCGGACTCTGACGGGGTGTGTTCTCTAGGCAGAGACATGCTCTTGTGACGGTCCCACAGCTTGTGGAGCTCAGTGGCTTCAGTCTCGCTGATGCTGGTGCCGCTGTCCCTGAAGCTGGCCAGAGGGGGGCGAACCTTCACGCCTTTCACCGTCACCGAGCCCTCGATGGCTTTACGTAGCTGGAAAAGGACAGAGGAACAGTTAGAAAGGACGAAAAAGGGTAATTATAGGATGTTTGGGTTCACGTTTTATGAATAGAGCTCACAAGTTTAGTAAAAGTCAGTAAGGGTCTGTGCTTCTATTTAGCAGGAAATAAAAAAAAAAGGTTAATAAAAGACCAATAATTTAAATTTGACTTATATTTTTTCCATATTGAGGATTTAAGTTGTCTGCATTTTGCTAGGTCCCACATCAGTAAAAATCCCCCCCCACCCCAGCTATGTTTTGTTTTAAGTGCTTGTTGCATCACCAGTCTGAATTGATTTTCTAAGTTGATAAACTTGAAATACGTGCAAATGCAACTGTTCATCTGGAGTGTGTGCAGGGTCAAAAACATTCTGTAAAGGGATGAAAAATAGATTTGCAGCTCCAATCAAGTTTCAAATGCAAAATGTTTAATATTAAGGACGGCCTAGTTCACTAGACTATGAATGAACAGGAATTAATAAAAATAAATAAAAATTGAACACCACAATAGGGAGGAGCCACTGCTGCCATGCACTCCACTGCCATCAAGAAGAAACCGTCAAAAATGTATCCATGAACAGTACATGTATTTACTAATAACAATCACTTATCTTCCTCACTTTAACAAAGGTAGTTTTTGTTCTAAAACCAGTTTTTAGTTCGTTTCAAATGGTGATGCACTGATTCTGGTTCTGGGGGCTGATACTGATTTTTGTATAGCTCTGGCCTGTTAATACCAACTTAGTCATATTCTAATTTATCTCAAAGAACTACAATTACCAGCAGATGTTTATTTTATATTTCTGTTATCCTTCTATTATGACTGTTTGTTAAACCTTCCAGTTGACAGATCTTGTAGCATGAATTAGTGCTGACTGAGTAAACAAATGGACAAAAATGACAGATTTTTTAATTGCTGCTTGGCAATGGTGCGTTCACTGACCAACAAAAAATGAAATGAAATGTTTTGAGTTTCAGATTGGTTGATCATGATGACTATTGGCTGATTACAATCACCAGACAAATTTCTGGTTGCAAGCATTTTATTAGAAATTCAATTACCTGCAAAACATGGAACATTGTATGGTAAAATTCAAGTATTTAAAGCACCTGTAAGAACCCTGATGTTGGTGCAGATGGAAACATCTGTAACAAACTTTTGATACATTTTGAAATTCTAATTTTATTATTTTCAATACATCAACAGATCACTGATAAATGGCACCCTCTGGTGTCATTAAGGACAAAAATGTCCATGTCCAAAAAAACGTCTTTAAACTTTACAAACTAAAGCATTTTTCAGCTTAAGTTTTAAACCATCTAAATGCCTGTTTGATTATTTAAAATCCTTGTTATTTATTGAAAAAAGGTTTCTGTATCAAATATTAAATTCTATTTTTCTGTTGTATAAATACTAAAATCATACAATGTGATTATTCTTAGATTCTGTCTGGCTGATTTGTTAACATTAAAATAAAAAAATCCCCCAGCCACCCAAAATTATTTTAATTAAAATATGTCAGTTTCTTTTATAATTTACAAAAATATTAAATGATAAAAAATGACATTTACAGGGTTACAAACCCTCTAAATGACTGAATGTTTGGTAGTTTGAGCAGAACTGAAGTTGTTTAACAGATCTGTGCAGAAAACATCCTGAAAATATATTCATTTGTGTTTATAGCAGTTTTTTAAGTAGACATTTTTGTCTTTAATAAAAAATGAGGGCAATAAACTGACACCTGATGGTTAAGTGTTTAGTAAAGATTCTTCTGACCTCCTTTAGTGAAACCACCCCGATGAGGCGTCCAATGCTGGTGACGTAGGCGTGGTCGAGGCCCATCAGGGAGAAAATGGTGTGAGTCTGCAGGAAGAGGAAATTTAGAATTAAAGGTCAGATGGTAGAACTCTATGCAGGTGATCCTGGCTTTGATGAAAATCCTGGATTGTAGAATCTATTTCAGCACTAATAAACAGATACACAATAACACAATGATGTTGTATCTGTGTGATGTTGGCCTGTTGATAACCACATGTCTTTATGTTCCTCTGGCTCAGCAAAGATCAGCTGACAAATCTCAGTATTTATCATCCTGAACGGGACTGCATGTTTTACCATCTAAACATTTGTATGCTGTGAGTTTTCCCTTAATATAGACTGTGTTTTTTCACAAGTTATAAAAAGGTGTCTTGCTACTGTAACTTAGGCCACCAAGCCAGATCCTTAAGCCACTGACCAGACAGCAAGTACGAGTCAGGAAACGCCTCCATCCTGATAAGGGTTAGCTTATTAGTGACAGACAAGCTGTCGTCCACCGGCAAACGATTAAACTGCATAGAAAAGGTTTCTGATCGACTCAGATTTAGCATAAAAATCTAGAACTGATGGCACAAATACAACTGTGTCTAGTAGACTAAACATGGAACAGCCTCCATGTTTTTGAGCTGAAGCTGACATTGTACCAACCTTGGCAGAGTTCTGACTCTCTCCTTTGCTGTGTTTGTGGTCTTGTGTACTACTTTGGGTGTTGATGTGAAACTCTGCTCACAAACCTCTGTTTGTGCTGCAGTAATAAAGAGACAGGAGTTAAACAGCAGCTGGATTTCTACCTTATGCAGAGACGTGCGCTCCACCAGCTGGAAGGGGGCGGGGTCAATCTTACAGGAGCTGAAGTCCACTTGCTCATCAAGCTGCTTCTCCTCCCACTCTGCAATCTGCAAACAACAAAGATTTAAAGTAGTGCTGATGATTTGCTGGAAATAAGAACAGAAAGAGCTGTTGAGCTGCATCAACAGTCCATCAGTCATGTTTGATACAGAACTGGAGACTTCAAACTAATAATCATGAACACTGTGAGTCTAATCAGATGGCAGACATTAAATATCAAAGCACCATCTGATAAATCTCTCTACAGATAATCAATGAACCGGACACAGCTCTATAATCCAGTGGAAGCTACAGGATGAGGCTTCTCCTAAGTGAACTTGACCTTGAAGTGTGAGTGAGTGTGCCGAGTGTCCTACCTCTCTGAGGGTCATGTCGTCTTCCTCATCTCCATCATCCTGTAGATGAGAAGCAACAGAAGAAAAGTCAGTAAAAGTTTGAATGCTACACATACAATATCTATAAAAACTATAGATAACTATAAATAAACCCTCTTGGATGTCTTAACTAGTGCTGACATGTGATTAAAAATTTTAAACCTAAAAAATATCTGAGGAAAGCCCTTATCTTGAGCTATTTTCATTAAACTCATTGTGTCAGACCAATAGAATGATATATAACAACAAAAAGTGTTTTTATGAAGTCATTTATTGTGTTTAACAGACTTGAACAGATGCAGTCCCAGTGCTGCTGCAACCTTTACTTTGGTCACTGGACTCAGTTTGTAACAGCTCTGTTAACCCCTCATCTTCCACCATGGAGGACATTTAGATTTCAAAGGTGGAGGGACACAACTGTCTGGAGTACAGGCCTGTATATACTGGAACATTGCTTTAGACAGTAAAAACTACAAGGCTCAAACTGACTTTAAAAAAGTACAGGGAACATATCCCCCATGCACCCCCCAAAATTACGTTCATGTCTTCCACCAGGCATCACTGGACTGGTGGTGGTAACTGTGGGACGGTCTGGAGTCTGCTTGGTGCTCCGGAGGACGCTTTGTCTCATTACTCATCGGGGACGGGATTTGTCTTGCTTGACTTCGAACATGAGCTTCATTTTTAAACCTTATTCTGGAGCTGTCTTGTTAAAACAATGGAAAATTAGGATAAATTGTTAACACCCTTTAACTCTTTCAGGCTCATGATTGGCTGATGTCACACAGTATTCAATACTTCAACAGGGAAATGATCCTCAGTCTAGTTGGGTCTCAATACTTTGAAAGAACAACTGTCAGGGTCCACTAAGGAACTTTAACCTGGTAAAGTGAACCCTGGGCTATTACAAATGGGCTCTTGATTTGGTAATTATTCATACATAATTAATTAATTGTCAATAGTAATTAAAAAAAATGTAACCAAGCCTGTTAAATTTGAATGATTCCCAAACTTTACACATCTGTTTCTTAAGAAACTCCTACTTAGATCTTTCATAATCACTTCAGCCTTGATATGTGTTTTGTGTGAGTTTTATTTTGTTTTATTTCACATTTGTTTCAATCATTAGAATATAGTTTCTAATTCATCTAGAAAGTCACAGAGTTTTCCTGGCGGTCTATACTTTCTAGTGCTTTTCCAGCTTTGTGATTCAGAGGACTCTGGGCCAGTTTTAGGTCAAATGAGTGCATTAAGGCGAGCAAATCTGATGAGTTAGAACTGTCAAGGTGAATATTCATGTCTCCAAAGACCACAGTGGGACAATCATGCTCAGGATTGGAAGAGAGCAGGGTGTCTAATTTATGTAGAAAGTCAGCAAGTTGTCCTGGTGGTTGATATGATGACCATGAAGAGTTTGACCAGTGCAGTTACCAGGATGGCATGGTATTGAAAGGTGGTGTATTTAGTAATGGGTAGCAGTTGACTATGCTTCCATTTGTTGGAAATGATCATGCCTGTTCCACCACCTCGTCCACATTCACGAGAGGTGTGGGAGAATGTGTGGTTGTTTGAAAGTGCAGCTGGAGTAGCATTTTACCGGGTTGGATCCAGGTCTCAGTGAGAGTCAGGACATCGTGACAGGTGGTTGGTATATGCAGTAATGAAGTCTGCTTTGTTCACTGCTGATTGACAATTCCACAGTCCCACAGACAGGTACGTGTTACTGAGGACAGTGTATTTTAGAGAGCAGAGGTTTTGAAGGTTACGGTGCCGTCTGATTGTGTGAGACCATCTTCACAAGCTTCTGACAACAGGAATAGAACTAAGGCACATTTTAAAACAGCGATGTGGATAAGGCCTTGCTCGGTGGACATGTGCAGGTAGACATGTATGGCTTTACCCAGAAATGTCTTCACATGGGAAGGGCAGAACACAACAGCTGATACTTCTGCTGACACTACAGTTGTAGCTGCCAAACTTATGCTGCATTCATAATTGGATGCAGCAGTTGATGCATTAGCTGATTGCATTTGGCTGAGACTTTCCACCGAGAGCACCCAAGGAGTGGTTTGCAGAGAGGGGAGAAACTGGTTGTTTACAGCCCCTTGTGTGTTCTACTCCCTGGGCAGAGCACTTGGTTTCTGTAAAAACTAACTCACATCACCCCACATTTTGCCCGGCCCTCAGTTACAATGGGCAGAGAGGTAGGTGCTCAAAGTAAAAATGGGGCACATAGAACATGAATCTAAAGGCAGAGAGCTGATGATGTTTAAACTGAACAGAAACAATAATTTTAATACTGTGAATGCAGTAGCTTGTCATATTTGAAATATAAGTGGAAAGGCTGAAAAACCTTACTGTTATAACTTCAGTAGTTCCCTAAAGGAGACGTGGCCTAGAAGTAAAGAAAGCCTCTCTCATGTGGGAAACTGGGGTTCGAACCCTGGCCCAACCATCTATCATTAGATGTTTTAATGTTATTATTTAGGGGTTGCGAATGCCGACGTGCACACACACTCATGTAAAAAAAAAAGTCCATATAAGGCTGGAGGGCCAGAAATATGCGAGTCACGGGCCACTGGTTCCCGACCACTGCTGTAAACACTTCTATTGGATACCAGAGGAGGAGGGATCTTAGGGGGTTAAGCGTCTTTCCCACAGTGGGAATTTTAATGGCTAAAATACTGAATCATGTTTTTCCATTATAGCATTCATTATTCTGTTTTACTTATTGTGTTATTCCATCAGATTATGAGCTGTAACTACTGATGACAGGTGAGCTGAATTAACACCATCAGAGTTGGAGATGAGAAGGGAGACGTTAACACAGAATATTGGGGAAATGTTGTGAACAGACAGCTGGGTTACACAGTGAAAGGTGCTGGATCGATGAAAACGTCAATGACCTGTGTTTGAATTGGCCTTGCCCTATGTATGTCTGCTGGTTGTAAATATGTAAATAAACATTGAAGAAGGGACTTTGTTATAAATAACATGAGCGTGGAAAAATAAACACCTGAGCACTGGGACCTGAACCTGTTTACTGTGTCCTCACTGCCTCGTGTCCACCCTTTAAATAGACCAATGGCAACTAAACTTCCACAATGAGTGCTTTCTGTAAATGTGTGTGAGTGTGTTAGAGTGGGAAGTAGTGCACTGTAGAGCATAAAGGACTGTATGTGAGAGATTGG
>SSNR01000384.1:127041-152865 GCA_006937965.1 Callopanchax toddi
ACACACACACACACACACACACACACACACACACACACACACACACACACACACACACACACGCACGCACACACACACACACACACACACACTCACAGCATCTCCAATGCGCCATTACGCACAGCTCGGCGTGCGCTTTAACACACACACAATCACAGTACGTCCGACCCACGCACACAGCTCACACATGCCCAGTAGGGGTACAACGGGTCACAATTAATCCGTGATCTGAACAGATCACCCTCTTTGGTTCGGGACACGGTTTGCGATCCAGCTGGCTGCGCTCGCGCGCTTTACTAACTCCTCCCCGACCCGACAGCTCGCGCTCTCAAGCTGCTGATAAATAATTCCCCTCTGAGAAAGACGTTCATTTTGTCATCACATATCCAGTTCTCTCTGTCAGAATCAGTCATTTTGGTTGACCAGAACAAAAGATCACTGGTCGATTTTTGATCCATGATGCGCGCGGGGAGCTGCTGATCCTCCACCCCTCCGTCAGCTGATCATCCTCTTCTCTGATGGCAAACCAGATTAACCAGTTTCTGCCTAAGATAACGTGTTGTGTTGGACTTTTATAAGAGCTAATGAACATTAATATTAACGGTGCTCAGTCAGGAACAATCAGAACACCTTGATCGTCACGCCTCCTCACCTGCTGCAGCTGTCTGACTGCAGTGAGGAAGAAACCGGGTCATCGCTCTGTCAGACCGGAGAGGTGACTAGTAGAAGGCTTTTCAATTTAATTGGTTTAAATATGTTTAAAAGTTTTATTTAAGCATCAGAATGACCTCATGAGTTAAAGGTTGTTTGAATTTATTGAGCATTAAGCAGAAAAATGTTGAGCCAACAGCAAATCATCATCTTCAACCCCCCCCCCCTCCTATTTGCAGACCAAACACCAGAGCCAGGTTCTCCCTTGAGGACATGTGATGACAGATTGTGTGCACCCCTAACTATAACAACTGTTTTGATCAAAGTTATTATAACTTTGATGTATTTTTAATTCACTTGAATAGTTTGATCCTTGATTGATGGAGTTCAGTGGGTTTCATAACCTGACAAATCAAAAGGATTTATGTTCTAACAGAGCAACAAGCAAACCTATTTTTCATGCATTTGTAATGTTTTATCTTGTATAAGTAATAAATTCAGAGTTATGTAACGTTAAGGAGTTGTTACATTTATTTTACATTTAATTTGGTTACATTTTTAAGTAATCTGGCCCTTTGAGGCCAGCCATTACGCTGATGTGGCCCTCGGTGAAAATGAGTTTGACACCCCTGCTCTAAAGTTATATCACCTTCTCTCCCAGTATACAGTTTTTTTATTGTGTTTAGAAATTATTTTGTGATTTTTTTAATTACTTGTTTTCGTTAAAATAAACTAACAGCTATGTAAGGCAATTTCTTATTGCTTAAATACTTTAAAAGTTTTACAATGGGTAAAATGCAAACTAAACTGTAAACCATGCATTAATATTAATATATAAAGCAATGAAACATAATTTTATCAACTAGATTTTGTGGTTCTGTATAAATTACATTGATTAGGAGACTATCCGCTGTAAAGGTTGGTCTAATCATTTCTAGTGTTTCTTACTGGTAGGAAGTTCAGTGCGTCTCTCCTCCACGGAAGGTCTTTTCAGTGCAGGTTTGAGAGGCTTCTGGTCAGATGGACGTGTTGGACTTAAGGTGGACTCCTCAGTAGAGATCTGCACAAACACAAAGAGGTAAAAGACTCTTTGTTCTGCACCTCAAAGGACCACAGACACCCCTTTAAAGATGCAACTCTCTCTCTCTCTCTCTGACATTTTGCTTATTAAAACTGATTTTCTTTTATTAGCCATCTGCTGATCTGCTGCAGCCATACAATCGCACCATTTTTTAATGCATCAAAGTTTTATAAATGTTTCAAATGATGGTTCAGTTCTAAACTATGATATATCAGAGTCAGAATCAACGTTATTGGCCATGAAGGTGACGTCTCACATTCAAGGAATTTGACTTGGTTACAAAGGGTTACCCGGGCAGCATATGGGTAGGGTTCCACAACATCAGTTTATCCCCTCTTTCTCCCATAGACCCCTATGAATTCACACTGACCGCCACATTTTTTAAGCCAATAGAAATTGAGTTTCCGCATTGTCAGCTGTCAATCAATATGCATGCACATTGTGCAAACCTGTAAATGTGGGGGCACAGGACACTCCATGTCTTCTTGTATTTACGGTCTCCATACTGGAAAAGCGTGGTCATGGATCTGCTAAAAAGTTAGCCATTGCTACTGAGGACTACATCAACTTCAGAATGAAAAACAAAGAAATGTCCGGGATCTAAACTTGACGAAACACGCATTAGAGACTCGAGTGATGCATGTGCACACTTGGAGGGGTTAGGGAGCGGGAGGGGGGAGAAGGGATGTTTTAGGAGGGGCCATGTTACGTCAGATTTAAAAAATTCTCTCTTTCTTAAATACTCAGGACTGCAGCAATAAGAGTTTGAGTAAATGTGTTTTTTGTTTAAAAGTTTAACTCAACGCAGTTGAGCTGTGTGCTGTAGCACAAATGTTACCATGGAGGTAAACCACAATGTTTGTGTGCATTGTTTAGCACTCAAGGAAGACACATTGTGATGAACTGTGAAGAAATTAAAGTATTTCAAAACAAAAGAACTACCAAGCAGAGTATACCATTGATGGAAGATAGCAGCCTGGAGAGTGAGATCTGCAGAAGCTGAGCATAATAACCTCATCCACATCAAACTGGCACATGCAACAAGGTCTTTAACAACTTTTCCAGGTGTCTCACTAGAAAAAGACAAATCTGAAGATAAAATAAAATGCTGGACTATCACACCCTCATATTAAAGAGCGATTCAATAAAACACAACTCAGATTTCTCTGTTGTTGTTTTATATTTGTATTAGTGGTGGGCCATTAGCGGCGTTAATGTGCTACGCTATCTCCAGACTCTTATCACACGACAAAAAACATATCGCCGTTAATCTAAATTGGGTTCCTGGGTCTGTACCAGCTATCACCAAATGGCGGACTCCGATCCTGATCCGGACCCAGATCTTTCCAGAGTCCGGACCCGCAGCCAATCTAGGACCCAGTGCTGGTGAAGGAGGCGCGGCTCCTGGTCCAGGTGAAGGTCCTGGACCAGGGGACCGTGTCCAGTAAAAAGGAGGCATGCCCGGGAAACTCGCCTCCTTCACCTGGACCGGGAGGCGCGTGCGGGAGCCGTTCGAGTGCCCCTTTGGAGCTAAGCTCGCGCCAACCTTGGCATACGCTCCCTCCTCCTGAACTGGACCGTACGAGGTTCGGAACCCGCAGCAGCTACTTGAGTTCACGCAGAACTCCGACCACGCTCCTCATCAACAGGTCTGGACTGGCTGTCTGGGTTCCAGGCGTTTTGGTGAACCGACGTGCTATTTGGGCCGACAGCCTCAGCTGTGCACACGCCTCTCGTTAATAAAGTGAATGAGGCAGCGTGCGCTGCTCAAACACATTTTTCTCAGCATAACTGACAGCTGAACTCAACAAATCAAACAATATCAACACTAAAACACATCAATCTGTCAGTGACTTTATCAGAGGGTTGTCTTTAGTTTTCAGACTCATATTAATGTTTAAATCGCCCCCAAAGTGGTTTTATTTAACAAAAACATGATGAAACAGCCCTATAGGATAATGTGAAATAAACAGTAGAGAAATTAAGTCATTTTAAGGCAGATTTAATCCATTACAGATAAACTGGATGCTACAATCTTTTTGAAGTTATTTGATGTGGTAAAAAACAGAGTTGATGCTTTAATCAGGTCACCTGTAAACTAAATGTAATCCTTTACTGTCAGGAGATGAGAAGGTTTCTACAGTAAAACTATTAAAACAGAGTGAGCCTCAGAAAACAGCTGTAAAGTTAAAGGAGACAGACCTCTGATTACAGATCAATGTGTTTTAGTGTTAAAATGTTTCATCCTGATAACTTGATCAACCATCAGAGGTTGTTAAAATGAGCTCAGAGCTCATCTGGAGGTTCTGGTTTGTGACTCAGGTCTGGGTTTCTGAGGGAAGTTCTGACAGGTTTAGTATTTCTTGTTAGGTTAGTAACAGCTGATCCAAACATTGGATCAGCTGTTTCTAACCTTAAACTCTAGACTTGAAGTATCACGACTCTTCAGCCTCATGAACACACATACCGGTATTATGAACCCTTTGGCAGAATTCAAATGAGCCATTTTAATCTAGATTAATTTCAAGATTATGGTGAGATTAATCTAGGTTTAAAAAATTAATCTATGCCCACCTCTAATTTTTTTTTCATATTAAAATGTGTTTTCTGCAGTATTTTTCAATGATGACCTCTCACCTTGAAGTGGACCTCCTGACTGGCCCGCTGTGGGCTATCGTCATTGTTGCTATTTGACAAGGCGGACAGGCATTTCTCCCTGATGCACTCCAGCCGCCTGCTGTGGCTGAGCTGGTGGGAGAGCAGTGACTGGAGCTGGGTTCGCTGAACGGAGCCCAGCAGGATCATCGACTCTGAAACGGGAGGGACAGAAAGTGTAGAGGTGAGGACGGAAGGGACAAACAGGAGGAGAAAGTGGTGTAGGGGAGGTGTGGTTGTTAGGCAACCAGTGCTGTTTGCATTGGTTTAAACTATAACAAATATAGCGTTAACACAACTTTTTTCCCCCCAAGACGATAACGCAGCTCTTTGATGATTTAAATGAGACGAGATGTCTGTGAGTTTAGGTTGGCATGACTAGAAGAGATGAAAACGTTAGTGTGAAGAGTAGTGGAGCAGTATCTGGGTGAACTCTTTTGCTGTAATCATGTGAAGTCTATGTCCACTTCCGAGCATCCTTCGATGCTAAATTATTTTAACATTTCCCGCCTGGTGCATTGTGTGTTTGTGTCTCACCAGCTGACTCCACCAGAGCCAGAGTCTTGAAGTGTCTAGATGTCAGGATATTTTGCAGGTCTCTGTAGCAGCAGTTGAGTGCGATGTAGGTCACATCCCGCACCATAAAATCCTCTACTCGGATGTTATACTTCCTGAGACAGGAAACAAGATGGACAACATTAAAAAAAAAAAAACAGGGGAATTGAAAGTAAGACATTTACAATATTGCTGATAATGAAGAAGACACAGAGACAGTTGTAAATGGTCCATCTGATATCTGGGTGTCCATCTTGTCACATACGATGCGTCACATGTGATGGCTTTAGACTTTGTAATGGATGTTTATCAGGTGTAGTGAACCAGAGTTCAGGGTCAGTTTGTGGTTCTGTAGATTAGGGTTAGGGTTTACCATGATAGGTTACATTTGACTAAAGCCAGAGTGACATGGTCACCAGTTCCTGAAGGTCCACTTCAAAGGCTGTGGGGAAAGATCTTACTGGGATGTTTGATGTTGACTCCCACAAGGCGCTCTCGATCACACAAGAAACCTACTTTGGCAATTATCCACCTGGCTATGTAAAACTGCTGCCAAATGTGTTAATTATTCATAAATATTTAAATTATTCATTAACAATTAGGACAAATAAAATTGATTTCCTGAATCTTTCTTTTGAGAAACTCCAATCCATTCTTTAATCATCAGCTTAATTCAGATGATTTTCTTTTGCTCGTGAGTCTATTTGATTAAAGGTGGTTAATGTTTAGGGCTGCAATAAATACAATTAGATTTGCATAAAGAACATTTGGTCTCTGTTTCACATTATTTATGTGAGGTGACCTGGTGTAACACCCAGGAATCACTCAAGACAATTAGACAATACAAAACAATATTGATAACTAGTATAGATATTTCTGTGTGGATAGACTCAAATATCTGATTGCTACACAGATAAATCCATTCATGTCCCTTTCTTCAGACTCCATGGACATGGGTCCCTCTGCTAGTCTCGTGGTTCTACAAAATAACAATGGAAGTTCTTTAAGTGACATTTTTTTCTATTTAGGAGGAACTTTTATAGCAGTTATTTTAAACATAGAGTTTTAATAGCCTTGTTGCTTTTAATCTCTGGAAATATTCAACCTAAGCCAGGCCCTGACTCCACCCATTCCTACTGATTTTATAGCAACTAGACTTGGTTTTGTCCACCTAAATGTTTGTAGCACATTACCAAAGATGGACTATTTTTGTATATCTGGGTCAAGTCGACGGATGCTGATGTCATTGTGTTATCTGAAACATACCTCAGTCAAACTGACTGACAAAAACATCAGCATTACAGGCTGCAGGCCTGCCCACCAGTGGAGGGGGAGTTACAGTTTTCATCAAAAACAAGTTTCATGTGAATGTGCTTTCACAAGCATGTTAGAGAATCTGAGTGGGAATCTGTGCCCATTCATCCTGTAAAGCATTTACCAGGTCAGGCCCTAATGTTGAAGAATCAAGTCTAGCTCACAGTCTCCATCACAGTTCAATTCAAAGGTGTCCAATGGGGTTGAAATCAGGGATCTGTTCAAACCTGTCAAGTCCTTCCATACTAAACCAAACAAACCAGGATCATTTTTGTTAAAAAGGTACATTTTCCCTGTGGTTTCTGTAAAATCTGTGGTGTTTGTGCAGTACGTACTCTTGGTGACCCCAGCCCAGCTCTGGGACGTAGGGCAGCTTCTTGATCCTGATGATGGAGTCATAAAGTGAGGGCTGCAGAGACTGGGCCACAGCGTTGGCCAGAATCACAGCGATCATCACCGGCAGGATGTGGGAGATCTGACCAGTCAGCTCTAACACGATGACAGCAGTGGAAACGGTGTGGGTCACTGCTCCTGATAAGGCTGCTGCACCTACAGGTGGGGTGAGAAAAAAACACAAGGTCAGGGGCCTCGTTAATAAAACTTTGCATAGACTCCTTACTAAAGGTCTGCTTAAGCACAGCAAAACAGTTTGTGCAAAGTAAGTTTCAGACCTATAAAAACAAAGGAGTTTCCACTTTATAAATCACTCCTTTGTCTAGAAATGCTCTTAGCTGTCTTTGGATCAGATCCCGTCCCCTACACACCCACATTCTGCCATATATGGTCAATGCAAAGTACCTCATGAACATTATGAATGTACAATACATACTGTAAGTCACTGACTTTTTACATTTCAATGTAAATGATGACAACAGAGAGTTCTAGAAAACGTACTTTTACAGAGACTGAAATCAAGGTGCTTGTGAGCGAGTTGGAAGAACAGAAAAATGTTTTATTTGGTGATCACATTTTGATGCATCACAAATACATGGAAGTGCTCTGAGTGACAGAGTGGCTGCAGGTGAACACAGTGTGACAGAGAAGGAGCTCAGTGATGACTGGGATCATCCAGATTTAAAGCTCCTATGGAGCATTTTTCTCTGTATCAAAGTTTTCTAAATGTTTAAATGATATTTCAGGTCTAAACTATGATCTATGGAAAGAGTTCCACAACATCTGTTAGTCTTCTGAAGACCCTCCTTCCTCCTATAGATCCCTTTGAATTCTTTCTGACCGGCTAACATTTTTCAGCTAATAAAATTTCCACATTGTGGGCTGTCAGTCAACATGCATACGTTTTGCGCAAACCTGTAGAGGTTGGGGCTGCATGCGCCCAGGACGCTCCGTGTCTTCCTGTTTACAGTCTCGTCAGGTCATGGAGTCAGAGCTAATGTCTACTAAAAAGTTATCCATTCCCTGGCTACTGAGGGCTTTATTTTTATTTTTAAACATTTCTCCTCCCAGAATGGCAAGGCTTGCCAAAGATACGTGTTTATTTTGGTGAAGACTTCCATTTTGGACCTAATGCAGTTCATTTCTGGGTTCTGGAGCTTCAGTGCAGCAGCTTGCACTTCAAGAGTCACGTTTCATAAGCACAGTGACAGACAGGTCTCAGACCCTCGTACAGTGAGAACATGATATGTGAGCTGTGAATGATTGAACCCTGCAATGTAATTGTAGTTTGAGCAGGAGCTGGAGCTCAGAGCCACAACGTACAGTTTATGCCCGGCTGAGAGACCGGAGAATGAATTTAATCCAAAGGGGCATCAGGCAGGAAATGTCATATTGTTCATCCTATCAAACAAACATCTGCTGATTTGGCCGCTAATTCCCACTGGAATGAGCAGGTTGCAAGAAACCCAAGTGAGGTCAGAAGGAAAAAGCTACAAAAGGTCCTTGGTAAAAAAGAAGACAGTTGTTCACAGAGTGCTGTATCCAAACATATTTAAAGAAAGTTTAATGGAATGCAAAAGTGTGGGCGGAAAAGGTTCACCAGCAACAGGGCTGACTGCAGCCTTAAGAGAATCGTAAAGGAAAATCCAGTCAAAGTTTGGGGGAGCTTCACAATTAGTGGACTGAGGCTGGATAGCGGGACAAAACGGGGTCTGAAAGTTGCATGAGTTACTATCTCTATGCGAACTTTGAAATTTATTTTCAAAGACACGTGATGGAAAAATGTGCATAACTTTAAACTTAGAGGCTCGCCTAAGCACATTTTGGAGAGGGGGAAACTGGCAGCAGTCGGTGAGATAGTAACATGGTGATTTTAAGCCACAGTTTTATACTTTTAGACCTTGCAGGGATGCTGCTTGCTGTCAGCTCTTCCTGGCAGGAGGTGCCGTGCCAATTCACAGTGGATTTTATGAAAAAATGACAGCTTGGGGGGTCATCGTACATGGCTCGAGAGCCAGTAAAAGGAGGCTTGCGGGCCACCTATTGAGTACATAAGTGTAGATATTTGTAAGAGCTGTGAAAGATCTGAGGAGGCAAGGTTGTGAATGGCATAATGCATATTATGTAAGAAGTAATAATTTGTAGTGATCGTGAACTTTATAGATAGCCAATGAAGCAGCTGAAAAATGTGGTGATGTGAAAAGATAAAGGGGTTACGAGCTGTAGAGGTTTGAACCAGTTGAAGTTTATGTAAAGACTTCTGTGGAAGGCCAAAGAGGACCGTAGTGCAATAATCCAAGCAAGAAGTAACTGAGGAATTTGGTAAACAATGTAGCTTAAAATGTTTTTTCATGCCTCTTAACAACGTTCTAACATAGTATAGATATAAATATATAGAGGCAATTTTAAAAAATCCCCAAAAGAAATCAATAAGCTGGTTCCCTCGCAGTTCTCTAAAAACCTCAGCCAGTCATAAGTTTTGGACCGAAAGCAACTATTGGACAATCCAGCTGTTTGTCTCACTGAAGCGCCTCATTTCCTCACTGCTTGGATCCTCCATTAATGCGTGCTGGAACATTTTAAAGCAGAACATCCCGGAAGTGAGAAGAGGACAGAAATGGCGGCTGTTAGCGCTTCAATTTTAGGAAAAAATACCAGAATCCCCAAAAGAAAAACACCTATTCAGCTAGCAGAAAACAAAAAACGTTTGGACGTAAAAAGAGGAAAAACCTGGGGGAACATTAGCATAGCTGGTGTTTGGCTCTCTATTGTTTCTGTGGCAATGCATGGTCCCATGTCCAGAAGAGACGCGGCATAAGGATTATACCCGGCAGGAGGGGTGAGAGCTCTGAGACGTGTTTGTGTAAAATAGCTAGCTAAACCTAGCTTGTTTGAAGATTTCTGAGTGCAGCCTTAAGTATTTGAGATGTACCTGCGTATTGCAAATGTCAAAACAGTTCAAGGCAGCTATAAAGAAAACAGTCACTAAACACAGTAAGGTAATATAGCAGGTAAAAAGTAGGTAGGAAGTGCCTTTAACTTACCCACTACAGCATAGGCTCCTGGCACTATGGGGTAGATGGTTCCATTCGAGTGGATACCATCTGGAAACCAGGCAGCCATGCTTTCTCCAACAAGACGTCCAAAGCCTGCCCCTACAGGGCAGAGACACACGTTTCAGTGTTGGAACAGAACCTGACTCTCAAGAACTGGTTTGGTTTTCAGTGTCAGAAGTTTCAATGGCAGTTCAAGACAACGTTGAGAGATGTCATGACGTCTCTGAAAATACTTTTCCAAGTTAATGTTACACATTACTACTAATAAAAATAATAATAGAGTTCATTTATAGGTGAATCATGGCACAACCAAGACCTTGGTGTTAGAAGACAGACTGGTGTTATAAAGACATCTACAGGTATGAGCAGGAATAATTATCTCCGAGCAGGAATAATTAGACAAACAGATCTGTGTAGATTAACTGTCTCCCTACACTGTGATCCTACAGAATCTCAGAATACAAAAAATGAAGTATGTACTTGTACACTGACTCGTTTATTCATCTATTTATCTATATGTTCATAGTTTTAGCTATTTGTTGATGTTTTTATTATCGTATTGATTCTCTTGTCTAGTTGTTCTGACCTGCTTTAACTACATGACTAGTGATTAGAAATACCCACCAACTGAAGGATCATGTGAAGCAGTCAGCTCATGTTATTCCTGATAATCTGACTTCTCATTCATAAAGTTAATTTGATAACAAAATGAAAATGGTAAAATATATATTACCAATGACGAATGTAGGCATGAAGGCTCCACAGGGCACTGGCATGGTGATGGCCAGGGCAGACATCCAGAACTACAGGAGAGAGAGAGAGGAAACATTCAAATCAATCAGCTTTCAGTTAGCTTCAGAGTCCTACCTAGCTGGTCTCTAATGACAGTCACGTTAAATCCTTGAGCAGCAGTAAAGGGCGGCCATGTGAGGCATATTGCTGAGCAGGGGCGGTTCTGGGGTGGCCAGTGCCCTCCTGACAACAAGCTTGGCCCCCCTGTGGTCCCCTGCTAAGTGCTGAGTGTTTTAGATTGTGTCCCTCTAAACAAGCAGCTGGCCCCAGCCTGGCCCCCCCTTTAATGTTGGTCTAGAACCGCCACTGTTGCTGAGGTTAGATTGAACTGTCACATTCACTTCTCATTTGATAAAGACTCTGAAATAAACCCTGGACTCTGCTGATTGGCCGACATCGTACCAGGAGAGGGGAAAGGACAGATAATTAGGCAGGACAGACAGAGAAGGAAAATGTCAGCGCTGACGATGTGTGAGCTTTATCATGAACTGTGGTCATACGTACCTGCTCCTAGCAATAACCATACCATACCAACTTTATTTATAAAAGCGCATTTAAACACAGCGTGTCAGCTGACCAAAGCGCTGCACAGCACGAATTAAAACCCCCCAATAGACCTTATAAAACACAACAAAACAATCAATAAAAGCAATAAAAACACAATAAAACAATAAATACAATTTAAAAACCCTTAAAAACATTAAAGCCGCACTCTGGATTATTTCAGCAAGAGAGCAGTTTTTGAATCTAGCGTCCAAAGGCTCCTCCTCAAAACATCTTGACACGCGCGTCCGGTCGCGTGTGCGTGCGTGCACGCGGCGCATATACTTCGGACATGAACTGTACAGCTCAATGTGTAGGGTTTAATCACTCACAGTTCACAATCTTATTCCAACAACACTACGAGGGTCTGATGAGCCCTCTCTGTCCCTGCTGCTTCTGATATTAGCTCTGTTAGCAGAGAGCTGCTGCTGGACTCTGAAGCTGAACTTGACTCGGCCCTGGATGAACTTTCTGACCAAAATAAACGCATAATCCTGTCAAGCCTTGCCATTCTGTGAGGTGAAAGGTTTAAAAATAAAAATAAATCCATCTTTAGCTGGAGAATGGGTAGGTTTTTAGTAGAAATGAGCCGTGAGTCCTCAGTGAACGGCTGAGACGGCAGAGAAACACACGGAGCGTCCTGTACGACAGCACCCCCTACTGGTACAGGTTTGGTCGATGCGCGTGCATGTTCAGACAATGCAGAAATTTGAATTTCATTGGCTGAAAAATGTCGGCGGCAAGAAAAAATGGAAAGGGGTCTCTAGGAGGAAGGAGGGTCTTCATCAGAATGACAGATGTTGTGGAACTCAACCCATAGATCATAGTTTAGACCTGAAATATCATTTAAAACATTTAGAAAACTTTGATACAGAGAAAAATAATCCAGAGAGCCGCTTTAAGATAAGAGCCAACTAAAAAAAAGTTTCTATCTAAAAGCCAGCTCGTAATAATGGGTCTTTAAACGTGATTTGAATAAGGGTTCACACGTATGAGTCCTAAAGGATTAAACCTCCTATTTAACCGCTGAATCTTTGTTGATGCAAATCACATTAAAACTCCTGAAATGGGTGTTTTTTTGGAATTAAGTTTTTAAATTTCAGGAACGTTTTTTAACCTTTTAATACGCAGTGTAAAAAAGAGCAATGTATTTGTCCTTGGTCATACTGTATTTTTGTGAAACAGATTTCTATAAAAACATTGGTCTAATACACCGCTTTTGAAGTCGAAATTTTCTTTTTTAATGTTTTCATGGATTCATATGGTAGGAGAATTATATTTTTCTTATAATTGTTTTTCACCACGTGCAGCTAGCTTTTTCATATATGAGAGTAAGGTCTAACAGGCAAATAGGTGATTCATGGTTGCAGAGATCATGCCTGCAAGGCCAGGTCAATACATATTTAGAAGTTAAACAATTTGGGTCTACTCTAAGGACATCACAGAACGATATGCATGAGTGTGTTGAGAATGACAATGTTTTATGTCAGTGTTATGACCCAACAGGTCTCAGTGTGGCTGATTAGATCATTGTAACCTGCTGCAACTACTAACCACAGCATTCTGGTGCATTTTAAACCAGGTAACGCTTGTAGACAGTGGTTCATAGCAAGAACAAAACAGCCAAACACAAGCACAGTGGTGTGGTACATGCAGACCAGTGCTTAGGTATAGCAGACACATGGTAACCAGTGAACATGTTAAACTGGTAGTAAACGATTACCTGGTGTGTGTTGAGTTTTATAACTTTTATGACCCATTTGGATCTCTGTATCTTACCTTCATGATGGTGAAAAGGGCCAGTGTGACAAAGATGCTAACTTGTGGGTGTTTCCAGGCTTCAGTGTAATCAAACTCCTCAGCAGCCCCTTCTTTGGCCCACGTCTCGTTGCTCAGTAAGGCCACCAGAGACTCTTTCTGGGTCAGCTACACAACACAAGACAATATAATTAACGACAACAGGGTACTGTGTACTATGTAAGTCTTTAAAATGTATCACAAAGCACTTTACAGGACAACATAAGTTAAAGCATCATTATTTGTATGAAAGAAAAGAAAAAGAGAAAAACAGGACAGTTAAAACATAGCAGGTGTGGTTTACTGAAAAACCTTTTTTTCATGTTTTTTCTGATTAATATTGGTCACTCTGAGCTTTTCATGCAGGCTGAACATGAAAACGGTCTTCTACATGGATCTCCAGCTTTAGCTTCTCATAGAAAATCGAGGTTGAAACGCTAGGATTTGAAAAACCTCGCAGCTCTACATCACACTGCGAATTTGCATTCATGGTCTCACCCATCTTTGCTTGCGCCGCCCCTCAGGCAGGCCCAGACAATGCACAGGATAGATATGGTTTGAGCATAAGGGCCTCGTGTGGTCTGGGGGCCCCATTGGACAGTAAAAAATATATTATTTTATTTAAATTTACATGCAGGAATATTCTTAAAGTGAATTGGCCCACAAAATCGTAAGCGACACAGATTTTTCATAATCTTGACTCATTTTACATGACACGTAATGTTCATGTATAGAAACAGAAAAACATCACATCAACTGAACCGTAGCATAGAGGTTTAAGACACCACCTCTCATGTGGAAGACCCAGGTTTGAGTCCCAGGCTGGGCTTGTGTTAAATTTTCCTAAAAGAGACCCATAAAGGTCAAGGTTGGGTAAGTTTGTAACACATTTTTGCTGCAATATTAGCAGCTATTCTGAGGTCTTTGTGGTTAGCCACACATGCTAATGTTAATATAGCAACCCCTATGTCCAACAGTCTGCTTTCACCCCGGTTCAGGTGTCACAGCAGCACAAAAGATTTGTTTCCCGTTGCTCATTGTAAGTTGAAGTAAGAAACAACACTAACGGCATTTTGATGTGATCTGAAGCCTTCTCAGGAATGCAGAAGTAACCAAGCACATTGGGTGGTCTGCACTACAAAAGTGGAGCTAAGAAGTGGCGTGGACAAGTCTGTGATGTCACACATGAGCGCTACAAGTTAGTAAACAAAGCACTGTGTGAGAAAAAGAAAAGTGGGATAAGACGATTAAAACAAATGAAAACCTTGTGGCGCTTATATTTTATCTACTCTGTGGCTTGTTTTAGGGAACCAATCAGAGGCTTGCACTGTAGGTAGGCATGAGACTTCAGCTGGCCAATCAGTCCATAGTGGGTGTGTTGGGTCAGCTCAGCTCCAAGCTGACGGCCAGGAAGCAGGTCCAAAAAAAAAAAAAACCAGTCATCCCAGCACGTAAAACGCACAGATAACCCGGATCTGAAAACAGTTACCCTACCAGAACTAGACCGGGGCCGACTAAGATGTGAAAGGGCCACATGTTAGAACAAAGTGTACTCCATACACGTCCACACCTGCACTGGTGGATTCAACGGAGATACATGTAGGAGCAATCACCAGTCAAGAAGCAGGATGCAGAATAATCCTGCTTTTACCAAATGAAGAGAAAACTGATGACCAAAATAGAAAAGAACAAAAGAGCTGGAGAGAACATGCCGGTGAAGGTTCTCAGTCATCCAGGTCATGGTAATCCAAAAGGGGTTCACATGAAGGCAACTGGACTTCTTTGGTTCCTTGAAGACATTTTGCTTCTTCTCTGAGGAGCTTTGTCAATTCTAACAGCTAATTCACACCGGGTCTGGAATGGAGGCAGTTTCTGTACGGCTTCCATCCATGTGGTCATTCACACAGCCTGTGTGCAGAATGTCTTCAGAAACTTGTTCCAGCAAGAGAAATCTCAGTGGTTCATGAGAGTTCACACGATAACAACTACGTGTTTAAAGAGGAACTGGTAAACAAAAGCCACCCTCATCTTCTCGTACTTATGATGAGCATTATTTATGTAGATGTACCATTGATACAAAAGGAGCATAGTTGAAAAATAACTGGTATGCACGGCACGCACGCATCTTTGGCTCTAATGCACACCGCTTAAGTGCACCGCTGAATATAACCATTTAAAAATGAATTATTTGGCCCTTTCTACTTGTAGACCAGAGGGCAGTAGCATATATAGGATTGGACATGGCAAGTTGTTGATGAAAGTACTAATCCTGATACTCTATCAGGTCACATTAAGGTCAGAAGTGGTTTGATGCAAATTAGCTTTAGAATTAAAGAATTAAACATATTGAGGATTTGTACACAAAAACATCTAAAGCAGAAGAATCAAACTCACTAAGATAATCTACAGAAACGAGTAAACATACCTTTCCAGCCATGAACTGTCCAAAGCCAGGAGGAAACGTTAGAGTTGAGATGAGTAAAGTGACCAGAGCTGGATACAACAGCCGTCTGACGGACGGAGAAGAAAGAAAACAAGAGGTCTGATGAAGGTGGCTTTAATTTTCTCCTCATCAGTCACTAAACTCTGGTTCATCATCAACGGTACTAAAACTCCTTCAAAACATCACAATACAGAACATGTTCTTCTATCAAAGCAGTATGTTAGACGTTACCATGCAGCTACAGAACAAACTCGTTTCTTTAAATTCATAAAAATATGATGTATGTAGTTAAGTCTTGTTCTGCTGTTTTAAGCACAACTCACTAACGTGGATTAGATGTTTATTAAAGTTTTTGGGTAAAAGTGTAAATATGAAGTATAAACATCTAACTTAAATCACTGCTCAATATTATTTTGTAAGAAACATCAGGAGTTAAATCATCCCAACTCAAGTCTTTATGAAATATTTGCAATGAATTTAAGCATTATGTTGGCAAATATTTTAAATAATATAGCTGTGGCCAGAAGTTCTGAGACTGACAGAAGTTTTAGTTTCCACAAGTTTCCTGCTTCAGTGTTTTTAGATCGTTCTGTCAGATGTTTCTTATGGAGGACTGATCCTGTCAAAATAATTGGCTGGGCCGTCCTAGCAGCTTTATTTACTTTCTCTGTAACCAGTAGAGAGTTTCTTGGCTCTTTGGGATCATTGTCCTCCTCCTTTCATGTAGATGGCAGCAGATTTTCATCCAGAACATTTCGCTACATTTTTCCATCCATTCCTCCTTTGATTATATGAAGCGTTTCAGTACCAACTCTTCTGATAATTATTTTCACTCTGCCTGAAATCTTGCATTGAGCATCTGGTCGTGGCTGGTTCCTGGTGAAATGTTGTTCTTTCCACTTCCTGATTCTGAACCCAACAGTTCTCACTGGAACCACGATTAGTTTAGAACCTCTTCTGTAATCAACATCATCAGGATGTACTGTAACAATCAGGTTATGAAGGTCTTGAGAGAGCTCTTTGGTTTGTCATTGTGAGAGGTTTCTTATGTGACACCTTGGTAATGAGACACATTTTTCTAGGCTCTTAGAGGAACTAAAGCAGCTGATATTGATTTACACTAAGTAGCTGAATTGTTTTCTAATTACTGATAGAAAACAGCTGGTGTCATGAATTTCCATGCATTTTTGCACCTTCCTTTCTTCATGTGTTTAATCCATATTTCCTGTGTTGTTCCATTTTATTATACATTTTATTATACATAAACTAAAGAGCAAAATTGCAGGTTTATGTTTTATTCAGATACAATGCTGTCCAAAAATATTATTTGAAATGTTTATTGATGGTATTTTGTTTTACAATACATTTTTTAAACCATTTTATTAGTCAAAAGTGCCTCTTTTTAGCAAAGCTTCTAAAAACACTTAAAAAAAACCTTGACTTGTGACATCATGATGGGGAGTTATAAGCTAGGTGGCGCTGCAGATGTATGATAAATATCGTATTTGTAGGATAATTTAACACTCTGTACAATCAATTCTGTAAATATGATAATTTGAGCCCTTTGTTGTATGGAATCTGTGTAAGAGATGCTTGTTTTAATAATTGTGTTAGATTCTTTAAAGCTAAAAATACTTCAAAGAATATATTTTTGCACAGTGTTTGATACACTGATATGGGGCTGTGGTTGTGGGTAATCAAGCATGTCAGGCTGTAACTTAGTAGAGTACAGAGAAGATCTTAGAGAAGATTGTGGTCAAACAGCTAACCACTGCTCTAGATTAGCACAACATCATGGACCATTTTCAGTCAGGTTTCCGTAAATCCCACTCAACAGAAACAGCTCTTCTCAGAGTGTCTAATGACATCCTGATGCAGACTGATGCAGGTAAATGCTCTGTGCTTCTTATGCTGGACCTGACGTCAGCTTTAAACACCGTCGATCATCAGATCCTTCTGGACAGACTGAGATGTTGGGCTGGTCTGTCAGGATCTGTGCTGAAGTGGCTGTCTTCTTATCTGTCTGATAGATCAACGTTCCTGGCTTCATCCACTTACAAATCCCTCTCCAGTCCTGTGCATTTTGGTGTTCCTCAAGGTTCTGTCCTGGGACCTCTGCTATTCCTGCTCTATCGGCTCCCTCTTGGTCAGATATTGTCATCCTTCAAGGACATATCTTATCAGCTGTACGCAGACGATATCCAGTTGTACATATCTTTTCCTCCGAACAACCTCTCCAAGGTCCACAACCTCCTGAAATGCCTGGATTCAATTAGAGCTGGATGTCAGGCAGCTTCCTACAACTTAACGAGAGCAAAACTGAAATAATCATCTTTGCAGCAGAAAACATCACTCCTAAGGTGAAGGAGATCCTTGGACCTCTGGCCCCTTTGGTTAAATCTACCATCAAAAACCTTGGAGTAACCATTGACTCAGGTTTCACTCTAGATAATCACATCAGCTCCCTGGTTAAATCCTGCTTCTACCACCTCAGAAACACTGCTAAACTTTGTTCCATTGTCTCCCGTCCTGAAATAGAGGTCTTAGTCCTGAAATAGAGGTCTTAGTCCTGAAATAGAGGTCTTAGTCCATGCCTTTGTTGCATCCCGCTTGGACTACTGCAACTCCATCTATACCTGCCTTTCTAAAACCTCCATAAACAGACTACAGACTCTACAGAATGCTGCCAGGCTTCTGACTAAATCATCCAGATTCACACATGTGACCCCTCTGTTGATGCAGCTGCACTGGCTTCCAGTTAATTCTAGAATTCACTACAAAATCCTTGTCCTGACGTGGAGAGCCCTGCATGGTCAGACACCAGCATACATTACAGCTTATCTAAAACCCTACACTCCCTCCAGGTCCCTCAGGTCCTCTGAACTATGTCTACTCTCAGTCCCCAAAACCAGACTGAGAACTAAAGGAGACAGAGCCTTTTCATCTGTGGCTCCAAGGCTCTGGAACTCGCTTCCTCTCTCACCGAAGTCTGTGGACTCAGTGGACTCATTTAAGAAAAAGTTAAAAACCCATCTGTTCAAATCTGCCTTTGTTTAACTTGTTGTTACTTGTGTCATGTTTTCTCATTTTCTGCTCATTTGTTCACATCTGTGGTTTTGTACAATGTTTTCTCTTGTGAAGCGCTTTGTGATTTGTATCGTGAGAGGTGCTCTAGAAATACATTTTTACTTACTGACTTGCTTACAATCATTTTTCTCAAAATACGCAAATTTTAAGCTTCTGGTACAATATTTTAACATTTCCAATCTGGCAACACCACAGCGCTTCCTCGCACTTGGCTCACTGTGGCGATGGTGTTGATGTGATGGAGTTTAACATGGGATACCGAGGCAAACATCAGGTGCTGTGTCTTCGGTTCATTCAACTTCACCGGACTGCTGTTAGCAGCAGCTAACAGAAGCTAACAGAGGCAGCTTCAATCTGGTAGCAGGCAGCAGACCAGATCGCTGACCCATCAAAGAGGCTCAGCTACACAAACGAGAGCTGTGTAAGTCTTGTTGTCTAATATCTGCTAATTACCAACTTTACTTATTAAGTAACTGTAAACATTTAAAGATTTATCTGTGTCAGAGCCAGCATTAAAATCCATATTTTTCTCTCAAGAGAACGGGTCACCCAGTCGTTATGTCACTTCTGGTCTGGCGGAAAAATAGAAAATTCTCACAAAAATTACTCCAAAAGCCTAAATAAGTTACATATTTTTGTAAATTTTTATTCAGAACAAGTTTCTATTATATTTCTCTAAACATCTGTTCAAGGGGGTCTCTAACCTAAAACTTGCTCTTAATGTATGAACATGGATGGTTCGATTTTTTGGATTGCATGGGTTGTTACAAACATCTCATTTCATGTCAATAGAACCTTTAGAAATATGTTTACTCAGAAAACAGGTGACGTGCTCAATTTGAATTCTGGACCCACTGTATCTATGGTTCTGCAGTGCGTGCAGATGGAGACAAAGTCCTTCAGATATACAGGTGTAGGCCACTTACTTCTTCATGAGGAAGTTGTTAATGGCACCCTTTTTTCTTATGAACTTGACAATCAGCCGATTCAGGTATACAAACAGAGCTCCACCAAAGCCACTGGCAATACTGTAGAGAGACAAACTCAGTGATCAATCTCACACCAACAAGATGTAACATGTTCTGTACTGAGTCACCTCCAGGTACCAACACATTTAGCCACAATAAAAACCACATAACATAATAAGTCTGTAATGTAGTGGAGGTGGAGAAACAAAATCTAATGTAGTGAAGTCATAGACGTTGTGTTTTAGAGGAACAGTGGAACGTAAACACAAAGAAGAAACAAAAGAACGACAAAGACAAAAGAAAACACCATAAAAGAGATACTGGAATTACAGCAGAGAGAGGGAGTGAGCGGTCAGATGGGGATGTGGGGGAGTCAGGAAAAAACTGAAACAGAAGGCTTTATATAAGTGAGCATTTAAAAGCTCAGTGGGAGCAGTTTTATGGCTTTGAGAAGAAAAATGGAAAGAGGTGGGAAGGAAAAGAACCGAGTCAGACAGCTCTGCAGAGCCTGATGCTTTCCAATTCTTCTTGCTGCATTATTAATTCCATCAAAAGCCTTTGAATAAGTCATGAACAGGATGATAAGGTATTCTCTGCTTTTGTGTTCATTGTTTTAAAAACAAACAGACTGTGGTGTCAGATGTCAGAGTTCATCAACCTGATTTTGTTCATGAAGCATCAAAGTTCTGCTGCTGCTGCAGAAAAACACATGCAGACTCACCTGATGACACAGGGAGAAATCTGGCTGCTGCACACTACTGCCCCCCAGGAAAATGATGAACACAACATTTACTCATTTACAACACATCACTGTATTTGTGTCCTCATAAGGCCAAACTGAGAGCTTTACATATATATTAAAATGACTCAACACTGCTCCCCTTCAGTCAGGTAGTGACGACCCAGGACAGCAGAGTGTTTTTGTAAATGTTGACGCTAATCTAGAGTAGTGCTCTGACTCTGTACATCACATTAGATTGGTTTCATTCTGTTCAAAGTTCAGTTTTACTGTGGGCTCACCATCGACATTCATAACAGGTTAAAGGGATATTCGGGTCATTTTGAAGTGGCGTTCCATCAGGTATTTATCTGCAGTGAGGACCATCATAGTCCAGGATGCATCATTAGACTTCCTGGTTGTTGCTGGTTCAACCACAGTTTCACAACATTGAACCAGGCTATTTCATGCTGAAAGACCCAGCCATGTTTCATCATCAATGCCCTTGCTAATAGAAGGAGATTTTCACTCAAAATCTGACGATACTTGGCCACATTCCTTTACATGGATCAGTTGTCCTGGCCGCTTTGCCAAAAAACAACCCCAAGGCATGATGTCCCCCCCAATGCTTTACAGTAGGTTTGGTGTTCTTTGGATGCAACTCAGCATTCTTTCTCCTCCAAACACGATGAGTAGAGTTTTAAACAAAAAGTTCTATTTTGGTTTCATCTGATCATTCCCCAGTCCTCTCCTGGATCATCCTAATGCTGTCTAGCAGACTTCAGACGGGCCTGCACATGTACTGGCTTCAGCAGGGGGACACGTCTGACACTGCAGGATTTGAGTCCCTGGCGGCGGCGTGTGTTATTGATGGTAGCCTTTGTTACTTTGGTCCCAGCTCTCTGCAGATCCTTCACCAGGTCCCCCCGTGTGGTTCCTGGATTTTTGCTCACCATTCTTGTGATAATTTTGACCCCACAGGGTAAGATCTTGTGTGGAGCCCCAGATGGAGTGAGATTATCAGTGGTCTGGTATGTCTTCCATTTTCTAATAATAGCTCCCACAGTTGATTTCTCACACCAAGCTCCTTACCTATTGTAGATTTAGTCTTCCAGCCTGGTGCAGGTCTACAATTAGTTTCTGTTGTCCTTTGACAGCTCTTTGGTCTTGGCCATAGTGGAGTTTGGAGTGTGAGTGTTTGAGATTGTGGACAGGTCTCGTTTATGTTGATAATGAGTTCAAACAGGAGCCATTAATACAGGTAACAAGTGGAGGACAGAGGAGCCTCTTACAGAAGAAGTTACAGGTCTGTGAGAGACAGAAATCTGGCTTGTTTTTTTTTTAACAAATACTTTTTTCCACAATAATTTGCAAATAAAATCTTTTAAAAAATCAGAAGATGTGATTTTCTGGATTTTTCCACCCTCGTTTTGTCTCTCATAGTTGAGGTAAACCTATGACGAAAAACTTGCACAATTGGTGGCTGACTAAATACTTTTTACCCACTATATACACCCACATATATGTAAACATACATATATACATCCACATATAATATACATTCTCATTTGTAAGTTCCTTGGATTAAATCATCTGCTTTCAAAGGTTTCCCAGTATTGCTCACTAAGCGTTGCAAACATGTGTATCCCAACCTTTAGGCTGGCGTGGGACTCAGCACATTCCTACAGCTATTTTATTATTGATAAATTTGGAGTATTGCGTGGAAAAAGGCATATGCTCTGTTTTTGCACACACCACCTATTATTTAATGAGACCCAATGAGATGGTAGTAACTGCAACATTTCCCACTAACTAGAAAAACAACTTACCCTAAGACAGCAAAAACAGGAAGCTCCTGGAGGTCAAAGGGAAGCTCTAATCGGAAACTGGTTTTAAAAAGTGCTGTGATGGTCTCTGTGGAAAAGTGAAAAGTGCAGCTAGAGTTAGAAAATGCAGTTAACCACAAATAGATTAAAGGAGAAAAACTACAGGGTTTGATTTTCTAATAGAGGGTCACTAAAATCTGGATGTTTTGTAAAAATTCACCAAAACTCTTGCCCTCATGTCGCCAGTTGGCTAGAGCAGTGTTTTTCAACCTTTTTTGGGCCAGGGCACACTTTTTCATTGAAAAAAATCACAAGGCACACCGGGGGGGGGGGGGGGGGGGGGGGGGGGGGGGGGGGGGGTTAGTTGCTGCTGTCAGAACCGTCTGAGCTCATTGGCGGTTGATAATAATAGTAATAATAATTTATCCTTTATTGATCCCCTTGGGAAAATTCATCTCTGCATTTGACCCATCCTCATTGTTCGAGGAGCAGTATAAAGTTATCAGATGAATTTGGTCCAATCAAACATTTTTAACACTAAAACAAATGAATCTGTCAGGACTGCAGCTGTTTTCTAAGGCTCACTCTGTTTTAATAGTTTTACTGTAGAAACCTTCTCATCTCCTGACAGTAAAGGATAGATTTAGTTTACAGGTCACCTGATTAAAGCATCTGTCTTTTTTACCACATCAAATAATTTCAAACTAATTTTTTTCACCTGTCAAAAAGTGATTGTAGCATCCAGTTTATCTGTAATGGATTCAATCTGCCTTATTTCATTCTCCACGTTACATCATGCAGGACTCTGTCATCATGTTTTTGGTAGTAAAACTTTTGGGTGTATTTAAACATTAGTAATAAAGGACAACCTGATAAAGTCACTGACAGATCAATGTGTTTTTAGTGTTTGATTTGTTAAATTTTAAGTCATCAGTTATGCTGAGAAACACAGCTGTGACGCGCGCTCTCATTATGACGACATGCGCGAGCAGCGGCTCCTCACCGGTCTGACAGGTGATCAGAATAACGGGACCTTCAGTCAAAGAGAGGAGACACTGGAGACAAAACCCAGTGAGCCTCTCAGACCGTTAAAAAACCAGTAATGCTGAGGGGTGTAGCGCTGGCAAAGCGTTACTATCACTGATTTCTGACATCTGGTTCACCACCACAATAACTCATCTTTTTCCTAATAACTTGGATTAAAATGACTCTTTTATTATGTTGTAACCTGAATCAACATTCCTTCCAGGACCGGTCGTATCGGAAGATTTCACCGGACTTTAATAATAATAATAAAGACTCTTGGTGTCTCTTCTAAAATGACACTTTAATCTGTTACAGAAATGTCTTAATGTGATTAATTCATTTTCTTCCAGTATTCATGAATGTTGATGTTGCATCAGTATTATTTTATGATTTCTACTTTTGCTAAAAGGTTAAAACATATTAGTAATCCATTAAACTTCCTGGGTTTCTAATGACGAGAACCACGTGACTTGGTAACTACTTCCCATTGGGCCACGCGTCAAAAGTGCCCTCTGTCAGCTTCCTGCCTGGAAGCTACCGGGAGTTCTCGTCAACCCCTCGACGAGAGAACACGGCCTCCGTTTTCCTCCGCTACACGGAAGGCCTCGGGCCGACCGAGCTCGTGAGTAACCAGCCTCACCGGTCGAGAACATTGCTCCGGCTAAGAAGCCAGACACCATCTGTCTGCTTCTTTCCACCTGCCATGGGAAAGCCGGTTAGCCTCTGCACCAGCCGATCATGGACCAGCTAGACCGGCTCGACAGACTCCTCCGTGCCTGCGGTAACGTCACGTCACCGGGGATAACTCTGAGGTTCGTCAGATCAACGATCACACCGACGAACCTCCAACCCCATCTCACGCCGAGGCGATCTGGAGCGGTCTTAGCAGGTACCAACCCNCTGGAACGCCCCCTCTGGCGCAACTTGGTATAAACGGAGCAGGAATTCTGTTCTTTAGAGAAGTTTTAAATCTTTTTCACCATAATTTCCTCATTTTTACTAGTTTTAAAGACAAACTATGGAACCTTCTCCTCCTGAAATGGCTGGAATCCAAGACAGTACATTGTTTGAACTCAATGTCGACTTATGGAAAGCACTTTCAGTTGTTGGGAGATCGGTAAGGGAATTAGGTGGGAGGTTACAAGCTCTTGAGCGAACCTCCATGGAACAAGCACCAGCTCCATCACTCACTACAGCAGACCTGTACAAAATGGCTAAATTTATCACTAAATTTGAGCCTTCTTATAGTGATGACTTAAAGCTTGTGTCTTATCTAAAACAAATCAACCGTCATTTGACAAGGTTTCCTGATGCCACTGTTTCTGATAAAATATTTCTCATCCAAATCACTTCTTCTGAGGAAGTGTGTGATTTCATTGACCGTCAATTACCTGAAATCAGAAATGACTTCTCTCAGCTCACCAAAGCTTTAGAGGAGGAATTCTCAGGTAACTCATTCAAGTACGGCTACAGTCATGCTTTATCAGTAAAACAGGACCCATCTGAAGACCCACAACACTTCTACTCCCGGCTTCATCGTGCTTTCTTCAGAAAAACAAATGAACAGGGAATGGAAGAATGTGAGGACTTTAAACATCTCTTCCTTCGGAACCTACATCCATCCTACAAAGGTATTCTGAGCGAGTATCGTTTCAATAAGACGACCGTGAAGGAATACAGAGAGCGCGCGGGGAATATTTTCAGAAATAATTCCCTCGACGACCTTAACCCACAGGGGTCTGATGCGGAGCTTCCCGCAAACGACGACTCCCGCTCAAACCCACAGGCTTCATGCACCACAGTGCTCCAAGACACAGTGGTTGACTCATCTTCTGGGCCACGGCCCAAGACACCCTACAAAGGGGCGAAGTTTAAATGCTCCCCCTTACACAAAAGGTCAAAAAGACCCAGGTGGAGCCCACGTGCTGAACGTTGGCGCTCACTGGTGAATCCTCGGAGGATCTCACATTCGCCAGCCAGCCTTAGGCGACGTGGTGACCGTGACTTACCTTCTAAGTTCTCCTCTAAGGACCTCCGGAAACCAGTAGGACACATGCTGCCAATCACAGCCACTGCTGTCGATGAACAGGCCTCCAGTTCAGAGGGGGGAGAAGAAGAATCCCCCACAGACTCACTGAGGGCGTTTATTGCAGCTGTCCGTGCTGAAAAAATTCCTAGGGGTAAACACAGGGTCACTAAAAGGGACCCTGAAGAAAAGAGGAGGGCTAAACCACCTGACAAAGGGCACCACGTGCATCCTCCTAGTTACATCAGGGGGGTGACCTATCTCTGTGACTTCGTAATAGGTGAGAGAGACAAGCCGCTCCTACCTATAAGGGTGGAGGACGCGCTCACCATTAAGGCTCTCATGGACACAGGCGCAGACCTCACTTTCATGTCCCGCCTCGTCTTTGACGCCATCTGTCTGGTCACTGAGATAGAGGGTTACACACCAGACCTGGTTCCATGTAAAGTGGATATTCAGGGGTTTGTGAATAGGTCTGAGCGTATACATCACATGACTCTCCTTCACTTCGAGGTCGGTTGGATGGAATTCGACCACCCAGTGTACGTGTCTGAGTCCATAAACGCCGACTTCATTGCAGGGAACGACCTCACGAATCGCCTTCAACTAGTAGTTGATTACGGTAGGGCCAGGATGTGGACCCGAGGCAAAGAACCCAAACCCATAACCCTCCCTGCCGGACTTCAACATCGCTGTCTGGTAGAAGAACAACAGAGCCTCCCTCCAGGGAGACCTCCAGAAATTCTGTCCCACATCGAAAAGATTGTGGAGGAAGCAGATGCTCTAGTAGACGACGTTGAGCATAACAATCTCCGTCAACTCCTACTCATGGACAAAGATAAGAATGACCTTGCCGACTCGTTGGCTAAACAGGGTGCCCACTGCGGCACGCC
>SSNR01000384.1:155293-183699 GCA_006937965.1 Callopanchax toddi
AAAAGTGTCACTCCTAGAGTAACCTCATGGGAGTGAAGTCAATCTCTTCAGAGTTTTATATAAAATAGAGCTCTTAAATCATTTAAATAGGTTAAATCCTTAATTAAATGTAATGGCATGACACATAGCCTTATTTTTAAAATTAGATTAATTTAATTTTTCTAGTTTATTTTAACCAAATCTGCCTACATTCACACATTTTGAATGCCCCTTTACCAGATTGTGGTTGTTTTGCTGTGCTGTGCCTTTCTTCTGCTCTACTGTCCAGCCGCCGGACGTCCAAGGTCCCAACTGGTCTCGTCTGCGACTCATCTGCCGACGCTGCTCTGGGTTGGAATTCTTCATCAACGACGCCGCTGCTGCCGACCCCCTTCACGGACTGCGCCACTCCTCAGTCTCCTGGCACCGTTTGGATAGGTGCCTTCCTCCTGATTCTGTTTCCGGTGTGGGATGCTTCCAAATTCCTGAAGGTCAATGACACAGGTGCCCCTGTGTCTGGTAATCTCTAAAACTCAAGCTCTGATTCATTTTTGATTGACTCTGTCTGGTGGAAAGGTACCACAAACCTTTCTTCCCTCTTGGTTCATGATGACCCACGATGTCCTCCATCATCGGATTGGTATTTCAAGGCAACGACCTTCTGCTAGGGGTCCTCGTCTTGAAATAAGGGGGGATATGTAGCGCTGGCAAAGCGTTACTATCTCTGATTTCTGACATCTGGTTCACCACCACAATAACTCATCTTTTTCCTAATAACTTGGATTAAAATGACTCTTTTATTATGTTGTAACCTGAATCAACATTCCTTCCAGGACCGGTCGTATCGGAAGATTTCACCGGACTTTAATAATAATAATAAAGACTCTTGGTGTCTCTTCTAAAATGACACTTTAATCTGTTACAGAAATGTCTTAATGTGATTAATTCATTTTCTTCCAGTATTCATGAATGTTGATGTTGCATCAGTATTATTTTATGATTTCTACTTTTGCTAAAAGGTTAAAACATATTAGTAATCCATTAAACTTCCTGGGTTTCTAATGACGAGAACCACGTGACTTGGTAACTACTTCCCATTGGGCCACGCGTCAAAAGTGCCCTCTGTCAGCTTCCTGCCTGGAAGCTACCGGGAGTTCTCGTCAACCCCTCGACGAGAGAACACGGCCTCCGTTTTCCTCCGCTACACGGAAGGCCTCGGGCCGACCGAGCTCGTGAGTAACCAGCCTCACCGGTCGAGAACATTGCTCCGGCTAAGAAGCCAGACACCATCTGTCTGCTTCTTTCCACCTGCCATGGGAAAGCCGGTTAGCCTCTGCACCAGCCGATCATGGACCAGCTAGACCGGCTCGACAGACTCCTCCGTGCCTGCGGTAACGTCACGTCACCGGGGATAACTCTGAGGTTCGTCAGATCAACGATCACACCGACGAACCTCCAACCCCATCTCACGCCGAGGCGATCTGGAGCGGTCTTAGCAGGTACCAACCCGACCTGGTAAAACCGAGGCTATTGATAAATAACACTCGATCCAGTTAGCTCAGCTCCCCTCCTTTCTAGCCGAGATCCCTAGATAATAACATATCACGGGCTCTCGTCATTAACTCTCAGCTTAATAACATCAGAAGAATCTCTTAAGATGCAACTACCTACCTCACGTCTGTCTGTTTATTTAATCTGTTTTCTTTAATAAAATAACTGAAGTCTAAGTCAGCTTCTGGGTTATACCTTTCAAATATACGTGCGTAGGTCTCCCTTTGAATCAAAGAGAATCTAGAATGCCTGCATAACCATCAGTTGAGTGAAGGTAGCTAACAGTGCTTAGCATAAAACCGACAAAACTTTGCTGATAACCTTGTAGAAGTGTGTCCGTACTATAACGATAAAATCAGGTTATATTACGCTACAGGGGGTTTACTCCCACTTTTTTTTTCTTTTTTGCCAAATGTGCGTCACGCAGGAACAAAGCGACATGATGACGACCCAACCCAGTGTCCGTGGGCCGCTGATCTGGTTTTATGGACCGGTCAGATCAAAGTATGAATTTAAAAATGTCGGGATGTTGCTGCTCCACCAGGAAACAGAGCCAGTCCAGGACTGGTTCTCCTGACCGCTGGCAGCGGGGCCGCAACCGCTTGTCTCCTCCTCCTCCTTGCCGGACCAAGTCGAACCATAGACCAGGTTCAGGTCGGGGGAGGAGGCGTGCCGGTGCCGAGCGGGCCGCGGCGTCTCACAGCGCGCCGCGCGTCTCCCCAAAGCGCACAGCCTGGACCAGGTCCAAGTCTTGGATTTGCTGCGCGGTCTGACTCCAAACAGAACCGGAGTCTGCCATTTGGTGATGGCTGGCACAGACGCGCGATAATGGAATATTATTAGCAGATACCAGTAATTAGTTTTCAAAAAATATTTTTTAAACCAACAGGTGAATTTGAATAATTTCCCACGGCACACCTGACGATCTCTCACGGCACACTAATGTGCCGCGGAACAGCGGTTGAAAAACACTGGGCTAGAGAACAGGGAACAGCTAACAAGTCACCAGGGATCCAGAGGCAGTGATTAGCTCTGAAAACCACATGTTTCCTACTTCAGTAAAAACACTCTTCCATCTACCACCTCTGTTCCTCTTACTTTACCCATGTCAGGTGTTATGATTTTTAGTTCTAATAAAAAAATAAAAATTGACTCATCAAAGTCAGAAAACCACAGATATAATAAATGATTCCAACACTTATGTCTGGTTGACACAGCAAGATAATTATGCAGATTTTTGACTTGATTCTCCCTTTCCAGTAATCTTAAGGACGCCCCTGATTATTATAATGACTCTAAAGATAATCTTATCAGATACTTCTGCCATGTGTGTTGTGTTGAGAGTGCTCTGGTCTGCTTGATATGACGTCAGGAATGCTCCGATCACAATCGGAGATATTCAACATGTTGACCCTATAGCACAGCATGCCATGTTCGCCTCCCCAAAGTCATACTTGATCTAAAGAAAATTTGCGAGATTTCCCATCTGACCCGGGAATGTCCATGAGTGAAATTGGTTCATGTCTGGTGCGTTTTCTTTAACATGTGTAGGGTTTCTCATGCTTTGAACATCTCCCAATAAATTTTAAATCTTGCCATGTGAACCAGGCATTAGGTGTTTAGGTCTCAAGCCCTGGTGTTTTGACAAATGGATTTTAGAGATCACTGTGAAGTCTCTCCTGTTGTGTGGAAGGCTAACCCTTATGGTTTTTCTGATTGATGGAATTGCTTTTTGGGTGATTTTGTTGTTATGATCTGAATGCTGTGATGCTTGGAGTCCTGCTGCTGCAACTGTTCAACTTTTTGGCCACTTTTTATGATGCTGACCTGTTTAAAAGAGGGAGCAGCTAATTGACATCTTAGCTAAGATAATAGCCAAACTGTGGCCCAAAATCCCAGACGAGTTAAAGAAGAGGAGACGTGGATGTACAGCAGGAGCAAAGCAGCGACAGAAAGAAGAAGTTTAAACCAACACTTCCATCAATCATAACAGGGAATGCAAGATCTCTCATGAATAAGATGGAAGAGCTGGAAGGGCTGATGAGGACTGAGCCAGAATATCAAGAATGTAACACCATGCGTTTCTTTTTTTGTTTTGTTTTTTACCTGTGTCCTGCCTGGCAGTAAGGCAATCAGAATTGTTGTCTCAGTGCCAAAAATGAGCCTTAAGACACAGAAGCGCTGTGTCTTTAATGAGTCTTCTGGTCTCATAGGATGCGTTCCTGAAGCAACGAACCATCGAACAGCCATCGAACGCTGTATGGTGACGCAGTTGTTAGCACTCGCAGCAAGGACATCGTAGGTTCGAATGGAGTTAGCATGTCCTCCACAGATCAAAACATAAACTGATAGGTGAATTGTTAATTGTTTATGAAATAAACGAAACGCTACTTGCAAAATTGCACAATAGTCACAATATCTTGTTGGAACTAAGAACATGAAGTAGGAAGCGCATGGTTTGGTCTGTACTTGGTCAGAACTACCGTCGTGTTTTGTGGGATTATCTTTTAATTCTTCAACAATGGGTAAGTGAGCTATTTATTGGAATAGTATGTTTTTAAAGGCTCAATTACATAAATAATACACAATGAAATACTCCTCATCCATTTAATGGTGGTTGTTTTTGTTTGCCGTACCAGTAGCGGTTCAGCGTATTGTTGTAATCAGAGGCTGCGCTAGACATTTTTGTTTTCTGTCATTTTGACTGACAGGGGAAAAAAAATCTGGTTATAATCTATTTTTACCATTATATATAGCATTAGTTCTTTCCTTTTAAATAATATTGTAATTGTTCCTCAACCTTTTCATCCTCCACTGAGGGTCGCAGTCCGGAGATCCTGAGAATGTTAGGAAGCTGCAGAGGATCGTGTGGTTCTGATGGTTCAGTTGATCTAACACTATAGGCCCAGTTCAGCTCATAGATCCATAGGACTGATCTAGAGAATCTACTTCAGCTGATCACCCAGTCATCATCTGAAAATCTCTAAGAACTCTCCTCGTCCAGAGTCTGGAGCACAGCGGATCCTTTACGCACAAGTGCCACTAAATGCAGTATTCATATGTCTCAGTAATTACAAAACCTACACACCTGATCACAGTAATGCACCAATAAGTGCAGTTAAATAATTTGAAGACATGAACAGATTAAACACGATATATTTTCATTCAAATTCTCGTTTTTATTCTGTTCATAGGCATACAGTAGGTGGAGGGTGACTGTTGGTCTTGTGTGTGTGTGCGTGTGTGTGTGTGAGAGAATGTGCACGTGTCATGTGTGTGTGCGCTAGGGGTGCAACGGATCAGAAAGCTCACGGATCGGATCGGTTCACGGTTTTGAGTCACGGTTCGGATCCATTTTCGGATCAGCAGAATGAAAAAGAAAAGACAAAAAACTTTGCTCTCTCATTATTTTCTAAAACACTGAGCAACTTTTTTATGCTCAATCCTCATAAATACAAACTGCATTTAACTCAAGACGTCAATCTGATGCTTCAATAAAGTTTTGAATCATATTAAAACTAATTAATGGGGGAGATAGACTCATATGCCACCTCAGGGGTCACAGACCTGCTTCTGTCAAACTAGCGGTCACAGCTGGGGGGGGGGGTGCGGAGGGGCGTGACGCACGAGGCGCTGCTGACTGAACTCTGGTTATATTAACGTTTATTAGCTCGTATAAAAGCCCAACATAACGTTATCTTAGACAGAAATAGGTGAATCTAGTTTGTCTATCAGAAAGATGGATTTCCAGCTGATGGAGAGAGAGACGGAGGAATCAGAGGCAGCGCGCGCGCATGTGCGCAGCAGAGACTGGATATTGATCAGGGATCCTTTGTTCTGGTGTACTAAAATGGCTGAAGCCAACAGAGTTAACCTCTATACGTGATGCAAAACGAACACCTTTCTAAGAGGGGAATAATCTGCAGATTCACAGCGCGTGAGAACAGAACGTCGGGAATTATGTAGCGACGCACGCGCTCTACATGAACCGCGAACCACGTGCATTCCGAACCGTAGAGGGTGATCCGTACGAACCACGGATCGATGATGATCCGTTGCACCCCTAGTGTGCGCGAGGGTCTACAAGTCTGAAAACGTGTCTTAAATTCACCATATTACCATCTCACTGGCTGTGCTGCAGGTTTTCCGTCTCCAAAATGTGCTTACACAAGGTTCAAAGTTTGCATAAAGTTACGCACATTTTGATGTCACGTTTTAAATATAAATCCCAAAGTTTGTGGAGAAAGTGACTTACACAACTTTCAGACCCGTTTTTTTGGGTGAGCATAAATGAGGCCCCAGTTGTCTATCGGAGGTCACAGAGCGAGAAACGACTGCTTATAGCCCGACAGACTTGCTGTTATTTAACGTGCACGCACACACACACACACACACACACACACACGCACACACGCACGCACAAAATTGTGTGACTGTAATCCGTCAAAATGACAGATGGCGTTCACAATTTTCCATGGAAATTTTAAAAAACCTCAAATACAGAACATTTTTCATTAACACGACCCCTGGTTGTAATGTCTGTGACAAACGCATATCAGCCGTGCCACGGCGCTGAAATAGAACCGTCACGCATCTACTAGGTTTGATTACTGGCTCCCACCGGGGCAGCTTGTAGCTCAGTTGGTAGAGTGGCCGGTCTGGTAACCAGAGGGTCGCTGGTTCAATCCCCAGCTCCGGTTGGGTTAGATTGTCGTTGTGTCCTTGGGCAAGACACTTCACCCAACTTGCCTGTGTGACTGTGTGTGAATGTTGGTGGTGGTCAGAAGGGCCGATGGCGCAGAATGGTAGCCTCGCTTCTGTCAGACTGCCCCAGGGCAGCTGTGACTACAGACGTCTGTCGTAGTTTACCACCACCAGAGTGTGAGTGAGTGCGTGAATGAATAATGGAGCTTCTGTCAAAGCGCTTTGGGTGTCCTGAAAGGCGCTATATAAATTCCATTATTATTATCAGTTGTAATCAATGTGATTAGTGAAGCATAAAAGCTGCTGCTCCTAGAGCATTCTCTAGCTTGGTAGTACAACTGAAAGCAAACAACTGACTATGGGTTGCAAGCCACTTTTAAAAGGACAGGGACAGAGTTGTGGACAAACATAAGTCAGGAGATGGGGTGATTCTTTTACCACTGTATGTTCCAAAAATAAAGAGTTCAGCACACATATGTAGATGTGTTACCTTCTTCCTTGTTCCAAACAGCCAGCACTCTAAAGATGAAGGCACTGAAGGTGGCTGCAAAGACACCCCTCCAATAGTTCCTCACAGCGAAGAACGTGGACATTACTTCAATGCTAAACAAAACACCTGGAACACACAAACAACACAAGGCAAAGGCACCATCAACAACAAGAGAGGTACAAAAAGAGCTCATTGAAATCCACAAAAATGATTCTCAATCAGTCTTGGCAAACAAACAAATGGCTATAACGGAGTACATTTTAGAATGTTAGAATCTATATTTTTCCTGTAAACAAACCTCCAATTGGAGCAGCCAAAACGCAGCTCACTCCCACTGCACAGGCTACTGCCAGCATCTCAAGGTTCCTCAACTCATTCTGAAACACACAAACACAGTTATGGATCAGAGATAATATTACTACTAACAATAATAATACATTTTATTTGTGGGCGCCTTTCAAAATCTACAGTCACCTTTCAAAACATGACAAAACAATTAAAATCCAATAAAAGCATCAACAGTAAAACATCAACAAAACTCATCACAAAACGAGCTATTAAAACAGAGACCGTGGGTGAGAAGTTAAAGGAATTACAGAGAGTAGGCCAGCCTCAACAGATGACTTTTAAGTTTGAATTTGATTGAGGGCAGAGAGTCAGTGTTTTTGATGTCAGGTGGAAGTTGGCGACTAGAAGATCAGTTACCGACGGTGGTGAGACAGGCAAGTGGTGAGGTGCAGAAGTAGACTTGAGGGAGAGGGAGGGAATAGGGTGAATGAGATCAGACAGGTATGGAGGGGTGAGGTGATGGAGACATTTGGAGGTGAGGGGTAAGATTTTAAAGGTGATTCTGTAATCTGAGGGGAGTCTGTTTAGACACAGAAGGACAGGACTGATGTGATCTCAGAAATAGATGCGAGTGATGACTGTCATGCAGCAGCATTCTGTAGGAGCCGGGGACTAGTATGTAGGGATTTGTGGGGGAGACCAAAGAGGAGAAATCTATAATTTCTTCCTCTTTAACCCTTAACTTACTAACCTCGTGTGTTAATAATGATAAAAATGTCCACCTCCAAAAAACTGCTTCGTAAACTTTACAAATTAATATATTTTATAAGCAGGTAGACACTTAAATGGTATGCCAGTGTGCATATGCACCCCAGATATCATGAGCATATCTGATCCCTCTGCCTGTATGTGCCTTTGCGGACCGGTTCTGTCATGTGGAACTAGATTTGGGGCATGGGCGTTGATTTAGCGTGGACGGAGGAGGCGTGTCCCCACCAACACCCAGCGATCAAAGAATTGTCCCCACCAATAACTCGACCCAAGGTTGCAGAAATAGCACTACATTCCCACCAATAATATGTGCATCCCTGTGTCCAGGGAAAGAAGGCCTGTCTGGATTGACCAGTGCAAGCCCCTCGCTTCGGGATGCACGCTGTGGTCCGTCCTCCCAAACACCCCCCTTTTATTTATTTATTTATTTATTTGTATAGCACCTTTCATGCCCCAGCGAGCAACACAAAGTGCTTGACAGTTTAAAATGACCCATACAACCCACATTCCCTCCCTTTCCCAAACATAGAACAATTATGACACTCTCCCCTCCCAGTCCACAACCCATTCCCAGGCACACATACACATAAAAACCACAGTAAACACTATGTTGAGCTCAGATGGCTCCAGTAATGAGCAACACGCCATCAAGTGGGCCCTCTGCCTCGTCAGCTGTAGAACCAGGTCAGCAGCAACACACCAACCAAGGGCACCTGGGAATGGAGGGTGGCAACCCCCGCCACTGCCCGGGCCCTACCGGGGAGCGCCCGAGCCGCCACCGCCGACCACCGGTCCCAAGGCAGAGGGCTCCACAGAGGAAACACTGGAGGATTAAAATGCATAGCATATAAAATAACGAGAACTTATATGAATAGTAAAATCACCAATAAAATCTGAATAAAAAACTAAATAAATAATTATCAGTTAAAAGCTGATCTAAAAAGGTGGGTCTTGAGTCTATTCTTAAAAACCTGAACGTTCTCTGCGGTCCTGAGGTCCTCCCTTTTCCCTGGACAGATGTCCTCGCCAAGCCGCTCACGCCAACAGCACCAGCCCTGGGATTGTTTCAGAATGCAGAGCATTTTTGTGGGAATGCCAAGTAAATGTTTGGAATGTTAGGACTAATTTTGGAATCCTGGGAATATTTTAGAAATGTTGGGAACATTTTGTGACATTAGGAATATTTTTTGAACCCTGGGAAATTTCTTTGAGCATCTGGAAATTTCAAAAACTTGGGAATATTTTGGGAATGCTGGAAGTTTGAAACGTCTGGCATATATTTGAAAATATTTTCAGAATGTAGGGAATTTGGGGTGTAATGAGATCTTGTGATATTAAAACATCACAATAATTCTCATTTAGGTAACTGCTATCTCACAAGCAAAACAATGTATATGATTGTATATGATGAAAACAATCTATATGAAACACTGTATTATCACAGTATTAAATACAGTTTTATTACATAAAAGGAAAAGCATTTCTTAATTTTGCATATATTTTTTTCTATTTATTAGAGGCAGCCTGTGAGGGCGCTCCAGGAGTACGGGGTAGATGGTCTTTTGTTGAGGGCCATTCAGTCCCTGTACCAGAGGAGTGTGTTTGGTCCGTATAGCCGGCAGTAAGTCGGACCTGTTCCCAGTGAGGGTTGGACTCCTCCAGGGCTGCCCTTTGTCACCGGTCCTGTTCATAACCTTTATGGACAGGATTTCTAGGAGCAGCCGTGGTGTGGAGGGTGGTGACGAGTTTGGTGGCAGAAGAATCTCGTCTCTGCTTCTTGCAGATGATGTGGTCCTCCTAGCATCATCATGGTACGACCTTCAACTTTTGCTGGGGAGGTTCACAGCAGAGTGTGAAGAAGCTGGGATGACGATCAGCCTCCAAATCTGAAACCATGGTTTTCAACTGGAAAAGGGTGCAGGTCAGGAGATAGGTCTTATTTCTAGTGGGGAAGTTGAAGTATTTCGGGGTCTTGTTCACAAGTGAGGGAAGGAGGAAGCAGGAGATCGAAAGGCAGATTGGGGCAGCGTCTGCAGTGATCCAGACACTGAACCGGTCTGTAGTGGTGAAGAAGGAGCTGAGCCAGAAAGCAAGGGTCTCTATTTACTGGTTGATCTATGTGCCAATTATGGTCATGAGCTTTGGGTAATGACTGAAAGAACGAGATCGTGGATACAAGCGGCCAAAATGAGTTTCCTCTGCAGGGTGGCCGGGCTCAGCCTTAAAGTAGGGTGAGGAGCTCAGACATTGAGAAGAGCCAGTTGAGGTGGTTTGGGTATCTTGTCAGGATGCCTTCCTGAGGAGGTGTTTCAGGCATGTCCTGCTGGCAGGAGGCCCCTGGGTCAACCCAGGACACATTGGAGAAAACATAACTTCAATCTGGCCCGAGAACGCCTTGAGGTCCTGCTGGAGGAGCTGGCTGAGGAGAGGACAGTCTGGGATTCCCTACTTGGGATGCTGTCCATGAGACCCGGAGAAGCAGGAGAAAGCGAGGTGAGTATATAGGAATATGATTTTGTTTGTGGACATCAATATGTGACTGACATGAAAGTAGGTTCTCTGGATGCTCAGGAAGCCAAAAACATTAATAATTTGACAAAGGCAAACTTTACTTTATACAAATCAATTTATTACTATTCAAAACATTACACTAATTCTAATCAAATTATGAAAAAACACAAACGGCATTAATCAGCATTGAGGATGAGGATTAAGGGTTTAACCGAGTTTCTTGAGAAACAGATGTTTAAGTTTGGTAATTATTAAAATAAATCAGACTTGGTTTATTTATTATTAATGTGTGTTTATTATTTATGAATAATTAATAAATCTTGCAGCAGGCTTGATATTTAGCCATTTACTTTACCAAGTTGCTTCTTATGGGATCAAGGCAGTAGAAGTCAGTCTCAAACCATCCTCATCAGCTCCCCTGGAGTTGAAGGGGATTTCTTTAGCTTCTGGCTACCAAGTCGCTTTCAGCTGGACTCAAAGATAGACAAATCCCTCGCCCTGGCTTAGGACTGGATTTAAAAGTTCACAAATAAGAAATTGAGCTGGTTTTTAAAAATAGCTCTTATTGTAGATTACAAATTTAAAAAACTGCTTTAAAAAGATGATAAAAAGTTCTTCATTTAAATGAACAATTCACTTCCTCTGAAATGATGGTTTTCAGAGCACGATCTTTTTAAAGGACACATGAAACGAGACTTAAGACTATGTCCGTGTTTTAGTTTCAGACTAAAGGTTAGCCAATCAGGAGGGTCTGAATAGTTAGAGGTGTTAACGAGCTTCTCCAAACTTCTGTTTTAACAAGAAAACTCAGCATTAATGTACTGAGTTCAATATAAAACATGAATAAATCCATAAAGTTAGGTTCATTTATGGATTCAGGTTTAAAGATGAGACATTTCATATTATATATTTCATAATGAAAATACCTGAAAATCTACTATTGAATTACTAAGGATGATGTTTGATCAGCAAAACATTTCAGTTCATATCAAACCCTGAAAGGAAAAAGGTTTTTTTCAACACACAAACAAACATATGAACTTTATTCAGAGAATATTAGAAGAGTCTGTGTCAGGAAAGCAGGGTTATTATGACTGGGTCGTCAGTGCAGCTGGACCAAAGTTTACAGTGTAAACAAAGACTTTGTCTATGCTTCTGGGAATGGTGCGTTCATCTTTTAAGTCTGAACTGACTCAAGACCTCTTGACCAGAACGGTGACCTTTGGAACTTGACCTGTCAGAATCACTACAACAGAAAAGATATTAACAGAAAAGGCCTGGGAGCCAATGAGCAGCTGGCTCTGAACAGGCAGAACCTTTATGAACTCTGACTGATGTCAGGGTGAACAAAATCAACAGCAGCATCAAATTCTTCATGTCTGAAGGCAGAACAAAGTACACAGATGTTTTCACTCAAATAACCTGAAATGATTTGAAGTTCAAGAAAATGAAAGCTCATTTTAGATCCAACAAGGACTACTTTGATTGCATAAGGATAAAAAAGAAGAATAAAGAAGTTAAATAGAAAACAAGACTAGGCCTCACCTCGTAGAACCCTCCGAACAGAGACATGAACTTGAAGAGGAAAGCGGCGCACAAACTGGCGATGTGTACAAAGGGACTCTACGAAGAGGAAACATACAGGACTCTGAATCTGAATGAGTTTAGTAGGTGGATGTACAGTATGCTGAAATGATGAGCACAAAGTGTTGTTAAACATCTGAAGTCCAGATTAGAGATATAAAATAAATCAATCAAAATAACCAACAGCATCCGTGAAGCTTGAATGCTGACTCAGCACTGAAAACCTTAATGTCCTGAAACTTTTTTAAAATAAATGACATTTCTAGGTTAAAGTATGCTGAAATGTCTTAGTTTCTGATACAAATTTGAAGCTGTTGATTTCACATTAATTTCCTAATCGGCCCAAATTTTTCGATTAGTACCAAAATCACAGCTGGAAAGGGATGAAAGAGCTGGATATTGTATACATAATTTGTTGAATTGTTGAAAAATTGTAGAAGAGGTTCTACAAACATCTAAAAAAAATGAAAGAAAAAATAAAACAGAACCACTATAGATTGAATACTAACTCAGAAACAACTAGCCTTTAAATTATGGTTAGAAAAATAGATAGAAATCATTTCCTTGTCATCTCTGGCGACAGCTACAAAGAGCCACATGTGGCCCCAGAACCACAGGTTGCAGACCCCCATGAGTCAAGGCACTGTACTGACTGATTCACCAAGCTGTCAGCTTGTGCTGTACACCAAAAAAGTGTGTGTGTGTGTGTGCGTGCGTGCGCGTGCGTGTGTGTGTGTGTGTGTGTGTGTGTGTGTGTGTGTGTGTGCGTGCGTGCGTGCGTGCGTGCGTTACCTCTTTGCCCAGAGGCATGCCGCTGCCCAGTGCAAAGGTGAGGCTGATGACTTTGACCACAAACGTTTTGAAGGTGAGGTATTCTTTTAGCACCACCCCTCGAAGAATGGTCTTCATCTCTGGAATACCTGAACCTGAAGGAGGGAGGAAGAGGAGGAGTTTAACACTGACCCTCTGATTTAAAGTGATAATATGCAACTTTTTCATATTTTTACATTTTTTCCTTGAGCCAGTCTGTGCTAATATGACCCTTTACAGAGTTAATGAAAAGTCACTTAGCCCCATCTGGTGATTACAGCCGGAAAACCACGATTGCAAGATCTCCGTCGCCGTCACGGTACCCAGGAAGTCACGTGTCTCACGAGGGTTAGGCTAACCCAAAGTGGCTAGCTGTTATGCTAGCGCTGGAGTGTTTTTAGCTCATGATTCCTGCTTTTTTTCAATCTCTCCCTGCTTGAACACAGCTGATTTCTTTGAAGGAGTAAATAACCGCTCCTGTAGAAAGCTATGAAGGCTGAGGAGACATTTCAACAGGTAGATATTGGCGTTTAGAAGCTGAAACGATCTGGTAGCTTGTTTAATGCAGTGATTTAAAACGGACACCAGAGGGTGCCCAAAACAAGCAAAACTGCATATTATCACTTTAATGCAGTGAGGAGTGTCTGATCCTAACAATGCTGTTTACAAACTGGGATCTTCCTCAACTAAATAATCATGGTACTGATTCCTGTAAAGGTTAGTAAAGTAAAACTCAGAGACTCATACTTTCTAGAAGTGCAGAAGAAACTTCCATGAATCAACAGGAGTCTGGAAACAGGATCTGAGGTGCGTTTCTTTTCATTGATCAGGCTACGAGGAGGGGGCGGAGCTTTATCCTCATATCCAATAGAGCCAATAGCTTGACTGGTTTCTAGATTCAACCTCCAGGTTCCAGTTGGAGGTCTAGAAAATATTATACTGTTGATGACTGAGACACAACTTCCATTGGTTCTTTCAAAATAAGAGCACTGATCAAATGCACTGTATACTTTATGAAGTTCATCATGTCTTCCTTTCTTTAATGAAATATTAGTGTTCTTTTTGTTCAGATATGTAAAGGTATAGACCCCTTGAATATTATTGTTTTCATCCGGGTACTTGTGGACAAGCACAGTCGCTGGAGGGCAAAAACCCAGCTCCAGCAGTTCAACAGAGCTGTAGCTCTGCGATTTAAACTAACAAAATAAAGCGCTTTTAACAACTCTAAGACGTTTTACAGATAAAAAAATGAAGCAGGAAACAAAACATATCGGACAAATACGTAAAATGAATTAACGGGGGTTAAATAGGTGAGCTTTTCGTACTTTTTGGGATATCTGAAGGGAGCCTGAGAGAGTCCCGTAGGGTGGGAACGACTACGGAAAAAAAACTCCCGATGCTTTGAAACAGTTGTCTGAGACAGCGGGAGGAGTGATGGTGATTTAGGGGAGCAGAGAGGTAAGGAGGGGCGACGTTACTGAGAGCGTTGTAGGTGATGAGTAGATCCTGAATCCGTTTGAATAAGCTAACGAGCTTTGGAGCTAGCCAGCTGGTGGAGTCCGTCTGGACTAAAGTCTGGTGTAAGTTCACTCAGCTGAAGCAACAAAAAAGTAATCTGATATCTTCTGCGTTGTGCAGGTTAATGTTGAAGGATTACCGTGACATTGGTAGTTTTTATAGATTAATAGATTCTCCGTTTATTCTGATGGGCTCCGTGAACCGAAACACAAAACATTGGAGTTGCCGACTCTGATTACGTCCTCTGCCGAACAAACGGGCAGATCTCAGGTGGGACAGTTTACGAATAAATAAATCATTTTTATACTTTTGACCTACCTGACGAGCTCAGAAAACACAAAATCAATGACATTAAAGGCATCATTTGCAACTTTTTCATATTTCTAAATCTTTTCCTTGAGCCAGTCTGTGCTAATATGACCCTTTACAGAGTTAATGAAAAGTCACTTAGCCCCATCTGGTGATTAGATCCGGAATACCACGATTGAAAGATCTCCGTCGCCGTCACGGTACCCAGGAAGTCACGTGTCTCACGAGGGTTAGGCTAACCCAAAGTGGCTAGCTGTTATGCTAGCGCTGGAGTGTTTTTAGCTCATGATTCCTGATTTTTTTCAATCTCTCCCTGCTTGAACACAGCTGATTTCTTTGAAGGAGTAAAAAGTTTTCTTTCTGCTTTTCTACAATTATTAATACTACTATAAAATACTACTACTACTACTACAAATATTACTATTATTATTACTGAAAATACTATAATTGTACCCTTTTAAAGGGTGCTCAATGAAATGTTTATAACTTTAATGCCTAACCTATTGAGTGTTATCGTGGGCATTCTTCTGACTTTTCTTTGAATCATTTAATTTCTGTTTTTAATTATGTTTTTTAGTGTCCCTGCTAACAAAACAATGAAACATGTGACCCTGGGGCAGACTCCTAAGGGCAACACATTTTTGACTAACAATATTTTGGACCACACATTCATCCCTAATGAGCACAATGAGAGACATGTAATTAAATGTGACTTATTTGTGACAGAATTTGGTGTGTGTGTGTGTGTGTGTGTGTGTGTGTGTGTGTGTGTGTGTGTGTGTGTGTGTGTGTGTGTGTGTGTGTGTGTGTGTGTGTGTGTGTGTGTCTTACCAACAGCCTGAGGAGCTAGAATCTGTGTGAATCCAACAGAGAAGATGATGAGGATTAAAGGATAGATGACCCAGGCCAGATACTGCAGCATCACGTTACTGTCCAGATTCCCACACATCCACTTCTGTGCTGTGGAGACACACACACACACACACCACAGGTCCAGGGTGGACATGTAAGCCACAATCACAAGCACAAGGCATAAAAGGAATAAATATACACAGTGAGACTAGTTAGCGAGTTAATATGATAAATACTGATAAAAATGTAATACAGTGGACTCCCTCCAACATGTTATCAGGCCTGTATCACATTGTTACTCAAAAAAGATAAAGACCCTGCTGATTGTGCCTCTTATAGGCCTATATCTTTGTTAAACACAGATATTAAAATTTTGTCTAAGGTACTGGCGCTTAGGTTGGAAAACATCCTGCCTCTCATCATTTCCTCAGATCAAACTAGTTTCATAAAAAAACGTCATTCCTTCTTCAACATACGGCGACGTCTAAATATAATTCACACTCCAAACCATGATAGATCAGAATTTATTATTGCTATGGATGCTGAAAAAGCATTTGATCGAGTGGAGTGGGACTATTTGTTTATGACTTTGGAACGTTTTGGTTTTGGCCCCCAGTTTTGCTCTTGGATCAACCTGCTTTATGCTAATCCAACAGCTTCAGTATTGACTAACGGTCACTGTTCTGATTATTTCAAGCTCCACCGCGGAACAAGGCAGGGTTGTCCCTTAAGTCCTTTACTGTTTGCTTTAGCAATCGCAGTTCGTAGTAATGGGAGCATACAAGGTATTCAGAGGGGAGGTAGTGAGCATAGAGTTTCATTATACGCGGATGATCTCTTGTTATTTCTTTCAAATCCACCTAAAACTATACCAGCTCTACTTAGCATATTAAAAGGCTTCACTCAGCTGTCTGGATACAAAATTAATATGAGTAAGAGTAAACTATTTATGATTAATGATAAGGGTTGCCAACAGTATTTTCTAAATGCCCCTTTTAAACTGGTTACCGACCATATTATTTACCTTGGGATATATATATCAAGGCAATTCAATCATCTGTTTAAGAATAATTTTCATCCTTTATTGGAGCAGAGAAAACAAATATTGTCTAGATGGTCACCTCTGTCTTTATCCCTGATAGGTAGGATTAATTCAGTTAAAATGGTTCTGCTTCCTAAATTTCTTTACTTATTTCAGTGCCTCCCTATTTTGATTCCTAAATCATTCTTCAAATCTCTAGATTCCATAATTACTTCATTTATTTGGAATGGTAAACCCCCGAGGCTGAAGAAAGCTTTTCTTCAAAGACCTAGACAGCAGGGTGGCTTAGCTCTCTCCAATTTTCAATTTTACTATTGGGCCATTAATATTAAGTGTATGTTGTTCTGGAGGCACTACCACCTAGAACAGTCACCTCCTATCTGGGTTTCCATGGAATCTCACTCAGACAGGAAGATCTCTCCATCAGCAATCTTGGGGTCTTCACTTCCTCTTGTTTTATCCTCACCTATCGATAATAAAATTGTCTATCAGTCTCTTAGAATTTGGTCCCAATTTAGGAAAAGTTTTGGTCTTCAGAACTTTTCACTGTTAAACCCAGTTGCCGCAAATCGCCTATTTACTCCATCAATGACAGACAGTGCATTTAATACTTGGCACAGACTAGGTGTTAAGTCATTTGGGGATCTATATATAGATGGAAATTTTGCCAGTTTTTCACAACTAGCTGCCAAATTTGGCATGATCTCTACACAGTTTTTCAGGTTTTTACAGGTCAGACATTATCTGCAGACTCTCACAGCGCATTTTCCTCAGAAACCTCCAGATAATCCAGTTGAAAAGTTCCTAGTGATCGATCCAACTGTTAGGGGCGGAATATCTGTTCTGTATAACTTAATATCCAATTTACAATGCCCCTCAACATGCGCCATTAGAGTTAAATGGGAGCAAGATCTTAACTTTCACATTACAGATGAATTATGGGATTCTATACTAGGACAAATTCACACCATATCAATGTGCGCCCGACATGTTTTAATACAATTCAAGACAGTACACCGTGTACACCTGTCTAGGGTTAAGCTGGCACGCATATATCCACAGGTAGATCCAACTTGTCTGAAATGTAACCAGGCTCCTGGTACACTACTTCATATGTATTATTCTTGTCCTTCACTCTCCAACTTTTGGAAGTCTGTATTTGATTCAATATCAGAAATCCTGCAGCATCCAGTTACTCCAGATCCATTATGTGCTGTTTTTGGAATTATCCCAAATTCTGACCTGCCAAACTCCAAACTCAGAGTGTTAAAGTTTTCGCTATTACTCGCTAGAAGAGCCATTTTACTCAAGTGGAAGAACTCTGCTCCCCCCCTGCACTCGCAATGAGTTAAAGAAATACTGCACAGTTTGGACTTAGAAAAAAATCAGATACACTGTACGTGGATCTGTAAATAAATTTTATAAGCAGTGGTCCCCCTTTCTAGATTTTTTTGAAAGGTTAACTGATTTCTCTGAGTAGTCCCCTCCACCCGTTAGTATATAAATTTGGGGATTGTAATTCAAATTATTTATTTATGTATTTTTTTTCTTTCAGATTTTATTTTTTATGTATTTATTTTGTACTCGTAATTGCTATTTTTATTAACTTTGTTATTATCAACTTGGTTTATATTACGGGAATTTGTTTATTCAATGTTTTTTTTTTTTTTACTATGTTTTGTTGGTATGTGTTTTGTTTGTATGTGGTTTTGGGAGAAAATATGTTGAAATTGACCTTAATTTGCATTGTTGCATAGTTTCAGGTATTTTTCTAATTTTCTTTTTTTATTTCTATTTCAGTTAACTAAAATGTTTTTTGAATTTTAGTTTTTGTTATTTCGTTAGTTTTGTAGTGAGGGGTTTTACTGCCTTAAAACATATGGAACAATTGTAAAAAATAAAGCTGACTACTTCATGGATTTTGCCTTTTGCGGGTTATTTTTAGAATGTAACTCCCACAATAAACGAGGGACCACTGTATTATCCATTTATAAACCTCTACAATTTAGCATGAAACTGTTTGAGTTTATGATATTTAGGCTGCTATAGCAGCACGTGTTGCTGGGTTGAAACAAGCTAAATAATCTCATGCTAAATTGTAGAGGTTTCCCTTCTGACCAACAAGTTGCCAAGCTTTCCTAACTGAAGAGACTGACACAATCCACTGTTTCCTCACCTTCCTGGCAGATGATGATGCCAAAGTCCATCACCCAGCTGACGAGGGCCATGATGAGTCCCAGCAAGATGAGGAAGATCCAGTCCTCCCCGACACACGAGATCAGGAACTTCCGACAGCGAACCACGCACACTGCAGGCATAGCAGGAAGACGACAAGTTCAGAAGGTTGATGTTATGTAAAATGTTACACTTTAAAGGCACACTATGCCTTATATATATGCAGTTTGGGCTTGTTTTTAGCACCCCCTAGTGTCCGTTTTAAATCACTGTCGTAAAAACAAACTGTACCCCCTCCCCTCACTGTGCGCCCGTGTTTTCAATCATCAGATAAAGGTTTTCTTCGTTTCTTTGGAGGCTCCACCATGATGAACAATACATCTTTTATTTTTATTTGACCTTTTTTCCATCAGGAAAAAAATCCCATTGAGATTAAAACCTTTTTCAAGGGAGACCTGGATAAGATAGGCAGCAGCAAACATCGCTTTAAAGCGTTACTGCTTCTCATGAGATAAGCGACTTTGTGAGACTTGTGGGCACCGGACCGGAGAGTTGACCAGCTGTAAGTTTGTATTTTTCTATCCTAGACATCCCAGTTTAAGTTGAAAATCTCCCAGTAGAATAATTTATAACTATTATCACATTAGTTCAAAAGTTATTCAAAATGGTCAAAAAAAGTCAGCTTTAGCTAATGGTTTAAATACAGATAACTTTGGGCTGCATGGTGTCATCGTTGTTAATACTGTTGCCTCACAGCAAGAAGGTCGCAGGTTTGAATCCCGGCTGCAGCCTTTCTGCGTAGAGTTAGCATGTTCTTCCCATGCATCCGTGGGTTTCCTCTGGGTGCTCCGGTTTCCCTTACAGATGATGACATGATGATGACTCCCTCAAAAAAGAGATTCTGAATCTCAATGGGACTATTCCTGGTTAAATAAAGGTTATTATGATTCATTTCAAAGGAAGGCAGTAACACCAACGCATTCTAATGTGATTTCATTGGCAGATGAATTAGAGTTCATATAAAAATTGTTTAACATACTAAGACATTAACTTATTTACCTTGACCTCAATCTTTCCTTAAAGGTCCCATATTATGCACTTGATATCCACTCTGCATCATTTCTTTAACATCAAATTAAAAGGTTCCGTTAATGTTTACTGGTGTGTAACCAGGAGGCCACTTCACTGGTTTCTCTTTGTTCATAAAGCCTCAGCAGGAGAGGCACCTCGCTGCAGCAAGCAGGAAGGGGCTGCAGTCTGATCAGACCCAGCTCACAGAGAAAAGTCCGCCTCCTCATTTGAATATAACAAAATAAAATACAGCACAAAATGTAAAACACAGTACAAAAATAAAAGTCCTGGTCGGGCCTCTGCTGGGGCCGGTTCACCCCTGGGTCTCAGGTCTCTGGTTCTGGGCTGGATCTGCCCTGGATGGCCAGCTGTGGGCGGTGCCTGTGAGCCCCTTGTCACGGCCCCTAGGGGCTCTAACGCGGCGGCTGCTGGGGGACCCACACAGGGCGAGCCTCTGAGCTTCTCTGGGGGGAGTTTGCGGCTGCCCCTGCGGTGGTCTTCCTGTCCAACCCTAACTTTAAAAGGGCTTGGAACACCTCAGCCTCCTCCATGGCCTTGGGGGCGGGTTTGTGGCTCCTTGAACTTATTATTGTTATTGTTATTATTATTGTTTCTATAGAGAAACCTTACATACACAAGCGCGCGCGCACACACACACACACACGCACGCACGCACGCACGCACGCACACACACACGTGCTCACAGGGTGTTCACATAAGAATGGACTCTGGTGTTTTCAGACACATTGACTGGGTCTGTGGTTGACACTGAACACACCTTGAATTAATCATTACCATATACATTTTAAGGATATCACAACTGTTGTATATTTATATGCTGTTTGTTGCTGTTGTATCTCCTCTCCCTGTTTTGTTTGTTTGTGCTTTATTTGCAGGTCTAGAAGTGGATTCTTCATGTCTCTTATACTCTTCTCTTTTTCTGTTTACTTTCTCCCCACCCTTCTTTCTGTACCCTTTTTCTTTTCAGTCTCCATGTCCACTGGGATTCAAATCAAACCAAAAAACAGTTCTAATTAAAAAAATGTAAAATTTATATTTAACTATGTCAGGTTGAGCATTATAGCAGTGGCTGTAACGTCTCACCTGGAACAGTAAATCTGTTGGGCTTGTTCCTGGCACTCAGACATCTATTCTGTTTGCTCTACAGCCAGACAGGACACGGGGAGAAAAAAAATGTAAGTCCTGAAATACGTAAAATAGCTTTCCATAAAGTTTAGGCTAAAATGTAAATTGATTATTAAGACCATAAAATGAGTTCTTAGGTAGTTACGGCGCTGATGCACCCAAGCACATTTTTGTGTTTTAATTAATTTAATTATCCAGCACTTACTCTATGCCTGGGAGGGCCAGCCTCTTACCTAAGGACACTTTGGCCCACTGGAAGAGGTGGGGATTAAACCCCGACTCTTTGGTTTGGAGGATGACCTCCCTAATCCCAGTCACAAAAACCTGGCAGTGGATAGAAAAAAATAACAGTGCATGTACAGAGGAAGTGTGATACCACAGAGGAAGAAAGGTCTGATTTGTTTTGACCTGTTACCTCAGTCCAACAATGGCAATGTGAGGTTCAATGCCACCCCCTGCTGGCCAACACAAACTATAACACTTTTCTCCACAAACTGTAGGGATGTGGAATGCCCAGGAGTTTTAAAAAAATCCTAACACTGTTTTTTCACGATGTGCATCTTGTTGATGTAATTATGGTCTCCAAATGGAGGAATTAAAAGGTCATCACTTCTCTACCAAGACTAGACGGTTTCCACTGACCAGCTGATAGAAGAAACAAGGTTCAGTGTTTCTCTGATCTGGACCCCCTCAGGTAGTCTGCATTCTGTATGGAATTTAATAATGCAAAAACTAAACACAGAGAATCGTCTGCCTTTGTTAAATAAAACTTAAATATACGCATCATTTTTATTGAGTTTTCTGTTCAATGGCCACTTAACTTGCTATAAAATGGGTCCACTGTGATCATAAAACAATGAATATGGTCAGCAAAAACACTCAAGTAGGCAAAAGGAAAGAGACAGCAGAGGAGGACAGAGATAAAAACCATGAGAGACAGGAGAGGAGGAGAGAAACAGGAGCCCTGAGAGACAGATACAGTTGTGTGCATCTGAAGACCAAGAAAGAGCCCTGTTATACAGAAGAGCAGGAGGGAGACAGGAAAGACATTTTTGCAGCATAAATTTGATCTTTGAATTATTCTTGAAACATTTATTAAAATCTCATTCCTTCCCATCTTGTCTCATTCTGGTGAACTCAAGATCATGTCTTGTCTCATGAATTGTAGGTATCATTACATAGTATTAGTAGTACTAATTAGTACTAATGCAATACATTTGCTCATAGATTGCCACCAATATGCACAAGTCTTTCCTGATCTGACTAGCCATGAGTATAGCTCCGGTCAGAGGACTTTAAGTGATGTAACCAGTGGGTGTTGTCCTTAGTGTAAATAAATAACTGATAGATCGCAACTTCAAAATGACCCACATATCCCTTTAGGATCCTGGTGGTCCCTAAAACAAGGCTTAAGCTCAGAGGGGATCCTGCTTTTGCAGTAGCAGTTCTGGAATGAACTACCATTGTCCATCAGGCTGGTGTCTTCCATCATGGTTTTTAAACCTCATTGAAAAAGGTTTTTCAGTAGCTTTTAATACTTTGTGAGCGATTTCAGTGTGTTGTATTTACCAGCTGTGGTTATTCTGTCCATCTTGGTCTTGTGTTTCAGATTTATGTTTTTTATGCATATAATTTCTACCCGTTTATGCATTGTTCAGCATTTGGTGGCACCCTTGTTGTTTAGAAATAAAGTGGATCGAATGATCAATTTAACAGAAGAACAAGAAAACAAAATAGATTTCGAAAAACAATCTAAATGACAGTTTGGTCTTTCTTCTATAGACAGGGGTGCACATAACCAGTGCACACACTCTTAAAAATTTCTGTAAATTAACAGCAGAATTCTAGCAGTAACATACCGTTTTTCCAAATTACAGTAGAATAATGTTAAATCTGATGTTTTTTCTGTTAAATGACGGTGGCTGGAAAATTACGGCCAAAAAACAGTATACTACAGTATTTCCTTTGGAGCACATGCTTTTTAGGCATTCTCAACTTTGACCATCAGCATTCATCCTCCAGTTTTAAAGCTTCTAAGGGTAAGTGTATCACTCTTGAGCATGTAAATTGTGGTTTTGTTTTGTATAAAGTCAATATTTAGACCACCAGACACTGCTGTTATGTTATTTGTCATAGTTTAGCCTATAGCTTATATCTGCAGCCAGGTAATCAATGTAGCTTTTAACGTTTTTTTTTAAAGCCTCTTAACAAGTTCTCTTAAAAACTTTAGCCAATCCTATCGTTTGGTCCAAACGGACAGTTTATTTTTTCTAGTTGCTGCCAAAGAAGCATCAACAAAGTACTGAGCAAAGGCTGTGAATACTTGGGTTCATTTGATGTCCAAGTCATTTTTATTTTCAATAAATTTGTCAAAAACACAACCTTTTGTTGTCATTTTGTGAAGTTTTTTGTAGAAATCCTTTAAAAAAACAAGTTTAATCCATTTTGAAATGAGGCTGGAACATAACAAAATGTGGAAAAAGTGATATAATGTGAATACTTTCAGGATGTAGATAAAGAACCTCTTTAATGTTACAGGCACTTCCTGCTTTGAAAGTGACACACTGTTTTTATCCTGTACGTTTTTCTGATATTACTTGTTCTTCTTTTTTATTGGGATCAACCCTGAAAGAGGCACAAAATCCTGCCATGGAAGGTGGTGTCCAAAAAGACAGGGAAGGATGTCCAAAAGAAACAGCAGACAGTGAATGCACATGTCTCTACCCTCATAAAAAATCTTATGGACTTTGAGTGGCACTTCATACAGGTTAGTTGTTGTTGTTTAAGTATATTTTTCTAGATTTACCACAAATGACTCATATTCTAATTATACTGTCCTCTCCATTCTTTCTCCATTCTGAACGGCTCCCTCATCTACACCAAAAACAGTGATTGACCCTCCTCTTAACATCTCTTGTTTTTGATTATTTAAAGCTCTGTTCAGGACAGTTAAGATTTTCATGTTCAAGCATGCAGTCATGTTTAAATGTTATTTTGGTACTTGGTACTTATTTTGTATCTTATTGTATCTTATTGTTATCTTATCTTATCTTATCTTATCTTATTGTTATTTTACGGTATCAATACAGCATTTACTTTTACAGTAAACTACTGTAAAAATAAGTTACAGTAGTACTGTGAAAAAAACAGTATTTTACTGTTATTTTACGGTATCAATACCACATTTACTTTTATAGTAAACTACTGTAAAAATAAGTTACAGTATGTGTACCGTGAAAAAACAGTAAGACAGTATTTTACTGTTTTTTTACGAGCATTTTTTCTAAGAGTGCAGGTGCACCAAAACAAATGCATGTGTACCAGTTCCTTACCACTAAGCTCCTATATGCACCGGTGTTTCACTGGCTTCTTTTTGTCTAAAAGACAATTCAGAACAAGACACCTCTCTATCTGTCCTCTCTTCTTCACCTGGCCCATAATAAACATCACACCAGGTCTAGTGAAGATATTCAGTTCATCATCTCCAACACTTCTACTGTCTTCAGCTCTGCAGCAGCATGAGACTGGAACCCTTTACTAAACACCCTGAAACTTAACTGACATCTATTACAACCTTTAAATGTAAACTTCATCAAATTATTATGTATGATAATAAATAACAGTGGTGCTGTTTACTAAAGGGACAGAGCAGACTTTACTTCATGAGGAAGCAGAGATCCTTCAATGTTTACAGCTAAATGTTCCAGATGTTCTATCAGTCTGTTGTGGAGAGTTTGATAACATCTGCAGTCACCTGTTGGAGCAGCAGCATCAGAACCAGAGCCAGAGATCAGCTGATAAAGGAGGCGGGGTCTGCTCTGGGGACTCTGGAGACTCTAGAGCTGATTGGACAAAGGAGGATGTTTTATAAAAGGAGGAAAGGGGGGGGGGAGGGGTGGTATTTGGGGCCACTTGCATAGATACCTTAGTACAACGTAGTGGAATTTGTCCTCTGCATTTAACCCATCCCTGAGGGAGCAGTGAGCAGCCATTGGCGCCCGGGAGGCAGTTAGAGGTTCAGTATCTTGCCCAAGGATACTTCGACACATGGCCGGGGTTTGAGCCCATGCTCTCTGACATGGGAGGCGATCTCTCTTGCCACTGCACCACGGTCGCCTCAAAAGGAAGTGCATTATGGACAACCCTGAGCATCTTCTACACAAGACAGTAACTCAACAACAGAGTGTTTTCAGTCAGAGGTTCTTCAGATCTGCTGCAACACAGAAGATCCTTCCTGTCCACAGATAGAACATCTAGAATCATTCTTTAGAAAAACTGTTAAAAAACTTAGTTACTGAAAAGCCTCATTTCCCTGCTCACATTATTTCTCCTCCATTTCCCTGTAATACTAGCGGATTCAGTTTTTCTACTGCTTGTTGTGTCCCCAGGTTTTTGTCTCCCTCTGGTGGATGACCGTGGCTGCTACCTTTGGGTTGTTGTCCTTTCCTGCTGCTGACACAGTGACACACCCACTCCCGATCGGCTGCAGCTCATCAGCTCATCAAGGAGCAGCAGATAAAAAGGCTGTTCACCTTCAGATCAGGGGAGAAAGGATCCGTGCCTCTTCTCCCCCGTTTGTCTGAGCATTGGCTTCTAGAGATTATCTAGTTTAAAGTATTGAGTATAGAAGTAATTTAATTTAGGCCTTAATAGTTGTAGTAGTTTAGTGCTTATTTTGTTTGTTTCAGGTTCTTTTTGTTTAGGACTGTTAAAAGCCTGTTTTTAGTTTAGTGAACCTTTTAGTTTAAAAACAACTTTAGCTAAAGCCGCACTCTGGATTATTTCAGCAAGAGAGCAGTTTTTGAATCTAGCGTCCAAAGGCTAAAACATCTCGACACACGAGTCCGGTCGCGTGTGCGCGCGTGCACACGACACGGCGCATATACTTCGGGCATAAAGTGTACAGCTCAATGTGTCGGGTTTAATCACTCACAGTTCACAATCTTATTCCAACACTACGAGGGTCTGAAGAGCCCTCTCTGTCCCTGCTGCTTCTGATATTAGCTCTGTTAGCAGAGAGCTGCTGCTGGACTCTGAAGCTGAACTTGACTCGGCCCTGGATGAACTTTCTGACCAAAATAAACGCGTAATCCTGTCAAACCTTGCCATTCTGTGAGGTGAAAGGTTTAAAAATAAATCTGCCTTTAGCTGGGGAATGGGTAGGTTTTTAGTAGAAATGAGGCTGAGATGCAAACAGAGAAACACACGGAGCGTCCTGTACGACAGTGCCCCCTACTGGTACAGGTTTGGTCGATGCGCGTGCATGTTGAGAGAATGCAGAAATTTGAATTTCATTGGCTGAAAAATGTTGGCGGCAAGAAAAAATGGAAAGGGGTCTCTAGGAGGAAGGAGGGTCTTCATCAGAATGACAGATGTTGTGGAACTCATCCCATAGATCATAGTTTAGACCTGAAATATCATTTAAAACATTTAGAAAACTTTGATACAGAGAAAAATAATCCAGAGAGCCGCTTTAAATAACATTCTTAGTTTTAAAAACAAACTCTCCCTTAGTTAGTATATTATATTAATCTTTAGTTTATAGCCGTTGTGCTTTATTTCCCGGAGGCTTATCCTCCGGTGTTTTCAGTTTAGATCCTTATTCATATTGATAAACTTAGAGCTATTTTTGTTTTGTTTCTTAACCATAGTTTTTATAGCTCCTTCCTTTGTTGTAAATCTGTTTATATGATAATAAATATCATTTTTGTTTTACAACTTACACAAGTCTCCTTTAACTTTTTGTTAGACCTCCTTTTTTTTCTCCTAGACCTAGTGGAGGTCGTAACAAAATGGGGGCTCGTCCGGAATCTTCTTATTAATCCCTGGATTGTAGAGTAGTTCAGTTAGTGGAACGTGTGTGTGTGTGTGTGTGTGTGTGTGTGTGTGTGTGTGTATAGAGTTGTGTTTAACACTTAGTTTAGTGGCTGTCTTGTGTTCGGGATATTTTGTTTAAAATCGTTCCTCCAGGCCCCCTCACGGGAGTTAATCGAGGCGTGTCGAAAGAACGACCTGTTGGAGCTCGCAGAACATTTCCACGTCGGTGGAGCACAGCAGCTACTCAAGGCCAAACTAAAGAAGAAGATGTTGGAGTAAGAGGGCCTGCTGAGCAGTTCTCCTGTTCTGGAAGAGAAGGAGGAAGTCCCAGAGACCAGCGCCAAGTCACAGAGGACTACGGAAGCTGGGGAGGATCAACCTCCTGAAGAAAGTAAGACCTCTCTTCCTCACCCTGAATCTTCTCCTAACGTTACTTTTTGATCTACTTCTTTAAAGAGCTCGCCAAAGAGTGCCAGGCTACAGCTTCGGTTGGCACAACTTAAGTACGAGGCTGAAGAAAGAGCCGCACAACGGAAAATGGAACTCGAGATTCGGCGTTTGGAGATCGAGGCTGACACCAAAATCAAGCTGAGGAAACTAGAGCTTGACCGTCAAGGGTCGGGAGCCCCTGTGACCTCACCAGAAACGAAGGTTGGTGCTGTTGGTGGTGACGACTCCGGAAACAGAGACTTTAGTAAATGCATCCAGCTGATGCCACCGTTCCGGGAGACGGAGGTCGACAACTACTTTCCTGCCTTCGAGAGGATCGCGACCGCTTTAAGTTGGCCCCGTGAGGTATGGTCTTTGCTATTGCAATGTGTAGTCTCACCAAATAGGCTACATCCTCTGACCTTTGACCTCTGTTGACCATCACAACAATAATCCATCTTTTTCCCAATAACTTGGAATACAATCACTCTTGGATTATGTTTAACCTGAATCAAGATCCCTACAGGTGTCCTACTGTCCACTTTCAAGTGTCCATCTCCCAGATGACCTTAACTGGACACTAACTGGTCTAATAAAACACTCTCTGTAAAGGAGTCTCTTCTTTAACACCACAGACTGGTGTTCCAACTGTAATCTCTTGTTTACAGAACATTCTCTTGTAGTGTTTCTGCTCAGGGTCACCCACACACTCACACTCAAAGTGTTATAATGCTTCTCTGCTATGTCATGCATTTCTACCATTATAATGTGAGTCTTAACGGGCGGAAGTCATGTGACTTGGTAATTCCTCACCAGTCCCTTGTCCAATCAGAACGATTCACAACTCCACTAACTCAGTTCTGATTAGTACACTTAACATCTTCTGATTGGTTAAATTTAAGATAACTCGTCTCAAAACTAATACTCAGTTCCGGTACAAGTCAGTCTAGTCTTGTCTTGACAGTCTTGTCGAGTCTTCATACAGTCTCAGTCTTGGTCTGAGCTACAGCCTGAATGCAGTCGGAGCTGCTATGCTGCTATCTTAGCTGAACCCTTATCAGCTTTGAACAAGGCCTCTCGTCTCTCCCTCACCACGGGAAGATCAGAAATGAGTTCAGCATGCCTGCTGAAATGCCTCCCTTGCTGACCGGGACGTATCCACGGACTGTCCGGCGAGGTCCTCGGCGGCCACGCCTTCCAGGACCACCACTCCGAGTCTGGGGACTCCAGCCTCAGCTCGTGGAGAAACCAACGCCTGCCAGATCCAGGAGCGTCCACCTGTCAGTGAGCGAACACCACTTTCTGATCGAGAGGTTTGCTTTGATAAAGCTTAATTCTTCCAAACTAAATTAAGCCAAA
>SSNR01000384.1:190321-201699 GCA_006937965.1 Callopanchax toddi
GTGTGTGTATAGAGTTGTGTTTAACACTTAGTTTAGTGGCTGTCTTGTGTTCGGGATATTTTGTTTAAAATCGTTCCTCCAGGCCCCCTCACGGGAGTTAATCGAGGCGTGTCGAAAGAACGACCTGTTGGAGCTCGCAGAACATTTCCACGTCGGTGGAGCACAGCAGCTACTCAAGGCCAAACTAAAGAAGAAGATGTTGGAGTAAGAGGGCCTGCTGAGCAGTTCTCCTGTTCTGGAAGAGAAGGAGGAAGTCCCAGAGACCAGCGCCAAGTCACAGAGGACTACGGAAGCTGGGGAGGATCAACCTCCTGAAGAAAGTAAGACCTCTCTTCCTCACCCTGAATCTTCTCCTAACGTTACTTTTTGATCTACTTCTTTAAAGAGCTCGCCAAAGAGTGCCAGGCTACAGCTTCGGTTGGCACAACTTAAGTACGAGGCTGAAGAAAGAGCCGCACAACGGAAAATGGAACTCGAGATTCGGCGTTTGGAGATCGAGGCTGACACCAAAATCAAGCTGAGGAAACTAGAGCTTGACCGTCAAGGGTCGGGAGCCCCTGTGACCTCACCAGAAACGAAGGTTGGTGCTGTTGGTGGTGACGACTCCGGAAACAGAGACTTTAGTAAATGCATCCAGCTGATGCCACCGTTCCGGGAGACGGAGGTCGACAACTACTTTCCTGCCTTCGAGAGGATCGCGACCGCTTTAAGTTGGCCCCGTGAGGTATGGTCTTTGCTATTGCAATGTGTAGTCTCACCAAATAGGCTACATCCTCTGACCTTTGACCTCTGTTGACCATCACAACAATAATCCATCTTTTTCCCAATAACTTGGAATACAATCACTCTTGGATTATGTTTAACCTGAATCAAGATCCCTACAGGTGTCCTACTGTCCACTTTCAAGTGTCCATCTCCCAGATGACCTTAACTGGACACTAACTGGTCTAATAAAACACTCTCTGTAAAGGAGTCTCTTCTTTAACACCACAGACTGGTGTTCCAACTGTAATCTCTTGTTTACAGAACATTCTCTTGTAGTGTTTCTGCTCAGGGTCACCCACACACTCACACTCAAAGTGTTATAATGCTTCTCTGCTATGTCATGCATTTCTACCATTATAATGTGAGTCTTAACGGGCGGAAGTCATGTGACTTGGTAATTCCTCACCAGTCCCTTGTCCAATCAGAACGATTCACAACTCCACTAACTCAGTTCTGATTAGTACACTTAACATCTTCTGATTGGTTAAATTTAAGATAACTCGTCTCAAAACTAATACTCAGTTCCGGTACAAGTCAGTCTAGTCTTGTCTTGACAGTCTTGTCGAGTCTTCATACAGTCTCAGTCTTGGTCTGAGCTACAGCCTGAATGCAGTCGGAGCTGCTATGCTGCTATCTTAGCTGAACCCTTATCAGCTTTGAACAAGGCCTCTCGTCTCTCCCTCACCACGGGAAGATCAGAAATGAGTTCAGCATGCCTGCTGAAATGCCTCCCTTGCTGACCGGGACGTATCCACGGACTGTCCGGCGAGGTCCTCGGCGGCCACGCCTTCCAGGACCACCACTCCGAGTCTGGGGACTCCAGCCTCAGCTCGTGGAGAAACCAACGCCTGCCAGATCCAGGAGCGTCCACCTGTCAGTGAGCGAACACCACTTTCTGATCGAGAGGTTTGCTTTGATAAAGCTTAATTCTTCCAAACTAAATTAAGCCAAAACTAAATNGCGCTAACCGCGGGCCCTTGTAGCTCCTCAGGAGCGCTCCAGTGTCTCCTTGGCTGCCCCCTCCCCAGGACCAGGTTCTGGGTTTTCCCGGTCTGAACGGACCTGGGTCTGGACCTCCATTAGGTGATGCCTGCTGCAGAGGAACGTGTTGCTCTTTGGTGAGGCTAGCTTTTTTTTTTTTGCTTACAATCGTCCCTGTTGCTGAGAACAAACGTTCAGAAGGTCGATTTAGCAGGATTTTACCACAGCAGCAGCAGCCAGGGCGGTGAGTCTCTTCATTCTCCTTCCTGGAGCAGGTTTCTGTCCTTTGCTGCTTTAAAGTATTCCTAAAACTTTGAGGTAGAGCGGCGGGTTGTGTTCTGGTGACATGTAGAGCTTGGGAGTGCAAGCTGCTGAGCCTGAAAGCTGTTAGAGACGGAGTTCGGTTCTCCATGCGGCTTTGTTTTGGTTCCCCGCGTGCGTGTGGTGTGCGCGCGCGACGCGTCGACTTCCGGATTTGACGTCGACGTTTTTTTTAAATCGATTCGTCGACGTCATCGACGAATCGCTGCAGCTCTACTTCCACGAGAGGTTGGTTTCTTGGGACCAAAACCTGTGTCACCCAATGGAACAGGTTTTGACGAGTGTTTCACTCCTTTTGTGTTCCAAGGCACAGTGAAACTGGACAATGAAGGTTCTTCTGTTCCTGTAAAAGTCCTGAGAGACACAGGAGCCTCTCAGACTCTGATCCTTGAAGGAGTCTTACCCTTCAGTGAGAAGAGCTCCACTGGAGTATCGGTGCTGTTAAAGGGCATAGATCTCGAAGCAATCTCACGTCCTCTACACAAGGTTTCTTTGGACTGTGGCCTAGTTAAAGGAACTTATGAAATGGCTGTTTGTCCATCTCTTCCTATCTCAGGAGTTTCTGTTCTATTAGGGAACGACATTGCTGGAGGAGCTGTCATTCCTTCATTAAAGGTTTTTGAAAAACCCACAGTTGACACTCCACCTGAGATATGTGGTGATCTGGAGTTATTTCCTGAATGTGTGGTCACTAGGTCCCAGAGCAGAAGGGAAGGAAATTAACCTTTGAACATTTCAGGTTTATTTAATGAAAGTTCCTCTGGTGTTCATTTACATGACACCGACAACGGTAAGAAACCATGTGAAGTCTGTTCAGAGCCTTACTCAGAGTTCCCTCTGACAAGAGAGACTTTAGGAGAAGAACAGCAGGCTGACCCCTCTCTAAAAACCTGCTATCTAGAGGTAAAAACACCCTCTGTTGGTAGTGCTAAGTACTACATAGAAAATGATGTTCTGATGAGATGTTGGGAAAACCCTAAAGCTGCAGGTGCTCAGTGGGGTAGAGTACAGCAAATAGTGGTCCCCTCTCACTACAGAACCAAGATACTACAGATGGCCCATGAAAGTCAATGGTCAGGACATTTAGGCATCAGTAAAACATATAGTATCCTGTTAGAACACTTTTTCTGGCCCGGTTTGAAACGTGATGTTGTTGAGTTTTGTAAGAACTGTCATGTCTGCCAGGTAACAGGGAAGCCAAATCAGAAACCAGTTCCTGCTCCTTTACATCCTATACCAGTGATGGGTGATCCCTTTGACCACATTGTTGTGGATTGTGTGGGTCCCTTACCCAGAACCAAGTCAGGGAAAAGGTTTTTGTTAACCATCTTATGTACAGCTACCCGTTATCCTGAAGCTATTCCTCTAAATACCATTTCCACAAAGGCTGTAGCTCGAGCTTTAGTGTCATTTTTTTCAGTGTTTGGTCTGCCCCGAGTGCTACAGACAGACCAAGGCTCGAATTTCAAATCAGAGCTGTTTCAGAAGGTCACAAAACTGTTAGGGATCAAACATGTGACTTCCTCAGCTTATCACCCAGAGTCACAGGGTGTTTTAGAGAGATGGCATCAAACGTTTAAGAGCATGTTAAAGAAGTATTGCTTCAGTACAGAGAAATCATGGGACGAGGGTGTCCCTTTTCTTTTGTTTGCTGCTCGAGAAGCTCCTCAGGAGTCTTTGGGTTACAGTCCCGCACAACTGGTGTTCGGACACACCCCCAGAGGGCCTCTAAAAGCTCTCAAGGAGAGACTCCTAGAGTCTCCTTATAAGAAACGGGCTGTTAAAACATATGTGAAAATGTTTCAGTCAAGGTTGCAAGGAGCAAATAAACTTGCTCGTGAGTATTTGAGCAGAGCTCAAGAAACGATGAAGACTAGGTATGACAGAAAAACCGTGAAGAGGGAGTTTTCAAAAGGAGACAAGGTCTTGGTGTTAAGTCCCATAGTAGGAAACTCCCTGTCTGCACAGTATGAAGGTCCTTTTGAAGTCTGCGACAGACTAAATGACTCTACCTACACCATTCATACACCCCATCGGCGCAGGAAGGTCAGATGTTGTCACATCAACATGCTCAAGAGGTATCACTCCTCTGAGGATTCTTCTGATAAAACTCCTAGTGAGGCACCGGTATGCGCAGCCAGTGTTGTTCCACCCACTCCTGTTCCTGAGGTCAGAACGCAGAACGTAAGTCCTAGGTTACACAATTCTGTTGATCTGACTAGGTTACTTGACGAGTTTTCCCATTTGGAAGAATCCCAAAGAGTTGAGCTGATTACCCTTATTCAAGATCATAAGAGTTTGTTTTCTGATGTTCCCAGTCACACTAATGTTTTGTGTCATGAAGTTAACGTCAGCAGTTCACAGCCAGTAAAACAGCATCTTTATCGTGCCAGTCCAACCACAAGGGAGCTCATGAGACAGGAAACTGACTATTTGCTTCAGCATGGACTAGCTGTACCTAGCTTTGGTCCATGGAGCTCCCCTTGCATTGTGGAGAAGAAACCTGATGGCACCCCTTGATTCATCACTGATTACAGGAAGGGAAATGCTTTAACCATTTCTGATTCATACCCTTTGCCTAGAGTGGATGACTGTATTGACAGTGTTGGTAGGTCCACTTTTGTAACAAAGATTGACTTACTAAAAGGTTATTGGCAGGTGCCTCTGACCTCTGCAGCTTCTGAAGTGTCGGCTTTTGTAACACCTGACACTTTCATGCAGTACACCGTGATGCCATTTGGCATGAAAAATGCCCCTGCTACATTTCAGAGGCTCATGAATGTTGTGTTGCATGGTCTAGAACAGTGTAGTGCCTATTTGGATGATATTGTGGTGCACACACTTACCTGGTCTGAACACTTAAAGGTTCTACAGGAGTTGTTCCAGCGCTTGGCTGATGCCCACCTCACTGTAAACTTAGCCAAATGTGAGTTTGTAAAAGCTACAGTCTCATATCTAGGAAAGGAGGTGGGGCATGGGTTTGTCAGAATGCTTAAGGATAAGGTCCAGGCCATCTCTGATTTTCCTCGTCCATGCACACGACGTGAACTGAGAAGATTCCTCGGTATGGTGGGGTATTACAGGTGCTTCTGTAAGAACTTTGCTACAGTGGTCCACCCTCTAACTGACTTGTTGAGCACAAAAATTCCTTTTTTGTGGAACGCTGCCTCTCAACATGCTTTTGAGGCATTTAAGCATTTGTTGAGTTCTGCCCCTGTCCTGACGTCTCCTGATCTTTCTAGGCCTTTCAAACTAAAAATAGACGCCAGTAACGTTGGTGTTGGAGCTGTCCTTCTTCAAGAAGACTCTGAAGGACTAGACCAGCCCGGTGGCTTATTTCTCAAAGAAATTAACCCAGTACCAGCAAAACTATTACACCATAGAAAAGGAGACTTTAGCTTTGTTGTTGGCCCTCCAACATTTCCATGTATATGTTGGTTCCAGTTGCTGTCCCTTACTGTCTTTACAGACCACAACCCAGTCGGAGTTGGTGCTACCGCCTGAATGTAGTCGAGTCTTAGCTGAACCCTTATCAGCTTTGAACAAGGCCTTGAGAGACCTGCTTGTGTCTCTCCCTCCGTCTCTCCCTCACTACGGGAACTGATCAGAAATGACTTCAGCATGCCTGCTGAAATGCCTCCCTTGCTGACCGGGACGTATCCACGGACTGCCCGGCGAGGTCCTCGGCGGCCACGCCTTCCAGGACCACCACTCCGAGTCTGGGGACTCCAGCCTCAGCTCGTGGAGAAACCAACGCCTGCCAGATCCAGGAGCGTCCACCTTTCAGTGAGTGAACACCACTTTCTGATCGAGAGGTTTGCTTTGATAAAGCTCAATTCTTCCACTCTAAATTAAGCCAAAACTAAATCCCATTCCAACCTCAAATTAGCCCTAAATTGACTCTTAAAGTCCCAACTAGGTTAACTAGGGGTGCAACGGATCAGAAAACTCACGGACCGGATCGGTTCACGGTTTTGAGTCACTGTTCGGATCAATTTTCGGATCAGCATAATGAAAAAGAAAAGACAAAAAACTTTGCTCTCTCATTATTTTCTAAAACACTGAGCAACTTTTTTATGCTCAATCCTCATAAATACAAACTGCATTTAACTCAAGATGTCAATCTGATGCTTCAATAAAGTTTTGAATCATATTAAAACAAATTAATGGGGGAGATAGACTCATATGCCACCTCAGGGTCACAGACCTGCTTCTGTCAAACTAGCGGTCACAGCTGGGGGGGGGGGCGGAGGGGCGTGACGCACGAGGCGCTCCTGACTGAACTCCGGTTGGCTCCTGACTGAACTCCAGTTATATTAACGTTTATTAGCTCGTATAAAAGCCCAACATAATGTTATCTTAGACAGAAACAGGTGAATCTAGTTTGTCTATCAGAAAGATGGATTTCCAGCTGATGGAGAGAGAGACGGAGGAATCAGAGGCAGCGCGCGCACGTGCGCAGCAGAGACTGGATATTGATCAGCGATCCTTCGTTCTGGTGTACTAAAACGGCTGAAGCCAACAGAGTTAACCTCTATACGTGATGCAAAACGAACACCTTTCTAAGAGGGAATTATCTGCAGATTCACAGCGCGTGAGCACAGAACGTCGGGAATTATGTAGCGACGCACGCGCTCTACATGAACCGCAAACCACGTGCGTTCCGAACCGTAGAGGGTGATCCGTACGAACCACGGATCAATGATGATCCGTTGCACCCCTAAGGTTAACTAAATTAACTAACTTCCCTAGTCATTAAAACATATGCTACGGTCCATTAAAACTCACAATTAACTTATTTTTAAACATCCTCAACATGTTTAAGAATATTAATTGTGTTTACATCAAACTTTCAAACTGTTTTACCTGTCTGTGTTCTTAGGTTTTTCAAATTAAATGGTTGTTCAATCTTTATCTGGTCTCAGCTCCACATTATTAATAAGGTATTTCAATTCACTGTACTCTTTTCAAAGAACCTAAAGATACCTTCAATAAGTATTAGCTATTATCAGGGTTAAATGATAGTTTATCACTTTTCATTATAATCCAAAAATAAGTTCTAATGTTTATCTGAAGAGGGTGTAGTTAAAATAACTAATAGTTATTTCTAAACGCTACACTGCCTTTAATTCTATATAATTTTATCCACCAGTTGCTAGCGCTGTTATCCACAGGTAAATGTCATAGTTCCTTATCAACAAACGATGGATAAAGCATTTCCCTGCTGGAACAGGACCTCTATCACCTTCTTCAGCCATCGTGGGTTAAAAAATACACTGATAATCGTCAATGAATCTTTGGGTTAAGTTTAGATATTTTGCCCAATGTATCCAATCACAAGACGCGTTCATGTCAACATGAACGTAAGACCTTATAGAAGGCCTGGAAGTTGCAGACTCAACAGCTGATTGGCTATTGCAACTTGATGCATCCGTTTCCTTACAGTAAACAAGAGCCTGCTCTGGTAATTCAGAAGGTGTCAGGCACTTCTAAACTGCCCGACAACACAAGCTAGCTGAAATCTGATTGGATAAAACCCTACCTCAACACTGGGAGCAGTGCAACCAAGTGGATATATTGTAACATAAAGAGAACAGACCAGGGAGAATAATTTAATTAAAAAATATTTACCAAAAGAAAAAAATCCATTTACATTTCTGAGTAAGTTTAGGCCAGCAGAAAAAGCCTTGCTGGCCTTGACGGCCCACCACTGCAACTATCAAAATAATTGTTTGTGGCAGCCCTAGTACTGGTACTGCATACCATTGCATACCAGCCCACTGTGTTTATTTGTGATACATCAACGTGTGGTTGCCAGAACATTCTTCCAACTCGCTCACAAGCATCTCGATTTCAGTCTCTGTGAAGTTGTATTTTCTAGACCTCTCTGTTGCCATGATTAATGTAAAATGCAAGAGATCTACCGACTTATGTCTATGCAGAATATTCATGAGGTACTTTGCATTAACTATTTATGTTCAGAATGTGAGCGTGTAGGAGGCGGGATATGATCTATAGACAGCTGAGCACATTTCTAAAGCAGGCTGTGATTTAGTGTTTTAGAAGTCAGAAAATTTCTTTGTAAGTAATTTTTTTGCTGAGCTTAAGTACACTTTTAGTAAGGATTCTATACCGTTTTAGTAATGAGGCCCAAAACAGTATGACTTGTGGATCATCACTTACTGCAACACTTGGCGCAGCGTCCTTTGTTGTATTTCAGCGGGTCCAGCTTTCGCCTCCACTCGCTAACCGATCTCTTCTGACCGCTCTCCATCAGCCGAGCAGCCTCCTCTTTAGCGTACACCCCAAGGTCCTGGGTGTAACGCCCATACATCTGGGAGAAAAAGCAGTCAAGATTAAAATGCTGGGCCTGTACTCACACAATGTAAAGAGGAGGGAAGAACTGAAACCCAAATTAATATTCTTCTCATTACCTTGTTAACAAATAAGGGTGTAAGAAAATTTATATCGCCATATTTAATGTTGCAATACTGTATCAAGGTTCAAAAGCACAGCGTTGATTGTTTTAATAAGCAACTAACAGAGTTGGTTCATTTTTGTGTTGCAATAAGAAGTCCAACCACTAGTTGGCAGCAGTTAATACCTTCTATGCTCCAACAGAACGAGATTGTGTGATAGCACCAGTTTGGTGTCGTCTTTATTCAGCTCGCGCATAAGTGTTTTTTTCTTCTGTAGTAAATGTAGATCCCTCTGCTCAGGTTCAGTAAGCTGATGTCAAGCATAACAGCCTACATGCTGTAGGGTTGGGCGGTCAGATGAATATATCGACCATCGGCGGTAGGCTGAGCCCATCGCCCACAGTATTTTAGGAGTGATTTTTTAAGGGGACGGGGGTCTATGAATTTGTTTCTTAATTAATAGCAATGCTTGGTAGAAGCCAAAAGACACAGCCCACGTAGACAATAATAAATAATGATGTTTACACACTAACTCCTTCCAGCTGAGAGTAAAGTTTTTCCCTCCAAATGCCTCAAAGAGCAGCAGTGATATATTTACTCAAACCTATACCAAAAAGAAAGAAAGTCAGCAGCCTGTCTTCAGAAAATCCTTTGATGTAAATAACAACCACGGTGGTGGAGAGGGAAACAAACAGAGACTGGGTTTTTTCCAGTTTAACCGTGTTTACAGGTCGGTTACTCTACTGGTGTTGCTGTAGGAATATTGAGCAGTCAGAACACCGGTCCAGTGTTTATCTGTCTGACAGATTCAGTTCAGTCTGAAACAACTAATACAGAATTAAACTAAAACTAAACTAAGAATAAAAACACCTCCTTCAGTGAACATGTGCCTCCATTAAATAAATCTCTGCTGCAGTTTGAAGTCTTTCTGAGTGATTTGGTGATGGAGCAACAGCAGCTGATAGCACTGTTAGCTTAGCATCCTCAGAAGGAGGGTGAACTCTAGATGTTTGAGTCCTTTGCTGCCACCTATAAATCTGCACAAAAAGGACGATTGAAGCCAAAATAATCCCAAATAGGAGACTTTGTGTTTTTTGACAACTATCCTCCATTTTTAGACTTTTGAGTTCTAATTTGGCAAATCAATCTTTGCATGTTTAAATAGCCTCTGTGCACGCATCAGTTCCGTGTATGGCGTGAGGATGGTACGAGACTTCCGGTCTCCGTACTAAAGATGGGAGGTGGAAAGTTGATCTTCTTGATACTGTACAGAATGGCACACAGCAGTGGTGGTTAGACCTGCTGTCAGTATGTTGCTGAAACGCAAATTTTGTCAGTGTACATGTTATGTTTAGGACACGAACACATAAAAGCTCAACATAGAAGGCCGCGCACAAAAAAAGGAGAAAGATTTGCAAAAAAAGAAAGATTTACAAGCTCCTGAAAGGAAACTAGCAAGCACAGTATGTGCTTCCAGCGGCTACCGGAAGTTTACGTCCATCCTGACCTTCTACCGGAAATTACGTCACGTAGCTGCGTGCACAGAGCCCATTGCTCTGTCCACAAATATGTCAAAATGTCACCTGTGTAAATAAACCGCCCATCTTCATTTTTTGGACTGACAAATAGGCGATTGGAAAAAAGTTACATGGCCCAACCCTAGTCTGGACCTCAAACAGGACCTGCTTTAGACCTTTTCATCTCTAGAAACAGAATCCATCTGAACACTGAGCATAAACTTGACAATCTTTTCTTGGACTTTGGATCTTTATAAAATGTCTTAAAGTGATAATATGCAACTTTTTCATATTTTTTAATCTTTTCCTTGAGCCAGTCTGTGCTAATATGACCCTTTACAGAGTTAATGAAAAGTCACGTAGCCCCATCTGGTGATTAGATCCGGAATACCACGATTGCAAGATCTCCGTCGCCGTCACGGTGTCCAGGAAGTCACATGTCTCACGAGGGTTAGGCTAACCCAAAGTGGCTAGCTGTTATGCTAACGCTGGAGTGTTTTTAACTAATGATTCCTGATTTTTTTTTCAATCTCTCCCTGCTTGAACACAGCTGATATCTTTGAAGGAGTAAATAACCGCTCCTGTAGAAAGCTATGAAGGCTGAGGAGACATTTCAACATTTACATTTTGGCATTTAGAAGCTGAAACAATATGCTAACTTGTGTAATGCAGTGATTTAAAACGGACACCAGAGGGAGCCCAAAACAAGCAAAACTGCATATTATCACTTTAAGAGAAGATTGACTTCACAGGCTGATTCACATTAATATGAGCTAGTTTACAGTAAGCTCTGTGATCCCCTTCATTAGAGCTGGTAGAGTTCCTGCTGTCCACAAACCAGGAGCTTTCATCTCATTTCTGAAGATTAGGTTCTTCTGAAACTGACTGGAGGTCAGATTCAGAGCTGAAACCTCCAACTATCTTCTCTCTTTAATGTTTGGGGGGGGGGGGGTTCTGAAATTTGTCATTTTAAAAACATATTTTTCTAAATTTAGTTTCTTAGAGATTCTTAGTAAATGGTATGAATGTATATATGTTTTTAGTGATGATGTGTCCGTCCCATCACTCACAAGGTCATTAAGGTCACTATAAATGAAGATATTTCATGGTAGAAAATGTCCTGAGGACTGTGGATCCATAAATACAAAAAGAGTTGGTTGAAGGAAATCATCCAACATCAGGCTGACTGCACAGGAAAAAGTGAAGGAAAATAAGAGTTCAGCTGTTAAAGATCAGTGAGTAAACTCCAGTCAGCCTGTAAACAGTACAAAGTGTGCATGTGAGTCAGGCTTTACTGATGAGGGTGTTTTAAGGTTATTTTTAAAATAATTTAGATTCTTAAACTCAGAGGTGTGTGTGTGTGGGGGGGGGGGGG